>CAJUYH010005211.1:24186-44192 GCA_910591685.1 Galerucella tenella
TTTTTTTTTTCTTTTCATTTATATTTAATCGTTTAATTTGTTCGGTTTGTTCCTCCGCATTAAATTGAATTGATTGTGAATTCGTGTGTCATCAATTATTATATAAACAGAAAACCAAAATTATCATAACGTTTTATAATAAAAATTCGTCGCATCACCGCCATTATTATTCATGTTGGTTTGTTAGTTTTCTATTTATTACTTTTTTTCTTCCTCTTTTGTTGTCCTCACATCATATATATATATATTTATCCATAAAGATATAAATTATATATGAACCCTATCTTGATTTGCTTTGTTTTATTATAAGCATCTAAGAATTTCTCATGTCCTCTTTTCTGTTTCGTGCTGCTGATTTAATTTATAATTATTTTTCTCATTTCCATCCATTCCATATTATTATTTACATTTGTGTTTGCATATATACTTTTTTCTGTACCGTCCCTACCGGTAAATTATTCATTACTCCATAAACGACATTTGCAACGTCCACGGACAATTAAAACACGTAACTACTTACTCACATCGTTATCACACAATTAAATACAATTGTGTATGGAACAAAAACAAAAATATTATTTTCAATGTCAATTGTTTTTTTTTCCCCCTTATCAAACGGTATATTACCTCTCAGCGGGTCGTGTTGTTGCTGTTACCGAGCTATCAACCAAATCATGTCTATCAATTGATGAATTTTCATGTGTATAATCAACAGGATAACGTTCGGTGTATGTTGGCGTCGCTTCACCCTGCTGTTGTCGCAATTTCAATTCGTCATTTGTTTCTTGATAAAAGCTTTGCGATGCTGCTTCAACAATATTGCCAATATTACGTGTGGTTGACGTTGACGATGATGACGTAGACATTGACGATTGTTCAGTGGGTTCAATATCGTGTAAATAAAAGCTCTGGCTTGCTTCACTCTCAGTTGGTGGCGGTTCATAATAACTCGGCGATGCATTTTGACTTGTATAACTTGGACTTGGCCCTTCCGGCGCAAAATAACTTTGACTTGGCTCTGATGTCACATCCTATTCAAATAAACAAACAAACAAACAGTTTAAAATCACATATTTCATTGACTTATAAACAAAGTATACACACAAACACACACACACATAACCTTTAAATATATTTTCTAACCTCTGAGTGTTGTGTGTAATAACTCGAAGGTTGGTTAGTATGATCTGTGCTTTCGCTAACGAAATTTTGCGATGAATTCTCCTCCAATCCGGGCATTGATATTGCAACTTCATATGAAGTCGAGACATTTTGCTCAACAACAATTTGATCCTCATAGCTTGAAGTTGGCACCGCGTCAACATGACGATGCGTTGAACTACTGCTGTCCGGATTTAAATTATACGAAGACGTTGGAATTTCGGGTATACCATTGTCATGAATACTCTGCATGTGTTCATCACCCACTGATGTATCAGGAATAATACTTGACGATGCAATATTTATCTCTTCACATGTTGGTATTTCATATGACGATGTGCTAATAGCACTCTCTTGATCTTGATCTCGCTCTTGTGTTTCAGGCGTTTCAGGTACATAAGATGAACTTGCAGTCTCGTCTTCATTCAATCCCGAATTGTTTGTTGAAAATGTCGACGATGTACCAATACCACCATCATCATTGGCAATAATATCATTTGATTGCGATGGTATATTGCCCTCTTGACTCAATTCACCATCAGTTTCCAAATTCTCTGATACATTATCCATTTTTCCAATATCATAACTTTGAGTTGGAAAACTTGTGTCGTCAATTATTTCCTCATTGCCATTTGATTGTAATCTCTCATCTTGACATTGTGATATCACTTCATTGAACGATTGTGTCGGTGTATTTGTATTGTTTTCATTATTTTTTACATAAGATTGCGATGCCTCATTTATTTTAATATCTTCAAATGATTGTGTTGGCGGTTCATCGCCAGTGACAGATATGCGATCATCAGTTTCCATTGATTCATAAGTAATTGATTGCGTGGCTTCGTGTGAATTTTCGGATTTTGTTGTGGCAGATTGTGATGGAATTTCAGCTATATCAAATTGCTCGAATGATTGCGACGGGGCTTCTTGACTAGTTCCAATTAATGTTGATGGTGATGATGATAATGTGGTTGTTGTTGTTGTCGTCGTTGATGTTGTTGTTGTTGTTGCTGTTAATGTTGCTTCTGCTACTGTGGTTGCTGTTGGTGCTTTTGAATCTATTTCTATGTCAGTGGACACTCTATGATCCTGTGACGATTCAGCTGTTTCCACATCACCCGAACAAATTTCCATCGTTTCAAGTTTCATTTGCTGTTGCAATCCACTATCATCATCATTTGTCGGTAATGAATCACTAAAGTTCTCCGGTTTCGTTGATTTATCGTCAATATCAATTTTTTCCATTTTACCAATAGTTTCTACACTCGCGGTTTCAACTTCCATTGATTCGTTGTTATATATTGACGATTGTACATCGACATTTGACGATTCAGATGGTAAACATGACCCTTCGTTAATTGTTGACGGCGTCGCCGTCATACAACTGTCAATTATTTTACAATTTTGTTCTGAATCAATTTGCGCTGTTTCAATTACATTATCAATACTTGACACTGTCTCATTGTAATTACTCTCATCTTGAACAATTGGCATATCACGAATCGCTGAAATGCCCTCATTATTTTGAGACGATTCGTTAGCAATAGTGGCGGCAGTTACTTCTGACAAATGTTCGTCTTTATCTTTTGACTTGGGTATCAGCATATCGGACACCGAGACATCATTAAAATTCTCCTCATTTGTGTCACTATTTGGCCTTGGAATCGTTGTAAATTGTTCATTGTCCGTATAACTATCATCAATTATTGGCATTGACGGGGTTGTTTGTACAGGCAAATTGTCAATAGCAATATTGTCAGGTATTGAAACGGAATATGAGGCCGTGGCAGTTGATTTCGTATCATTATTCTGTTGTATTTCTATATTTTCATCTAAATTTGGCAATACTAGATATTGCGTAGCACCACCTGTTGTTATTGTTGTTTTTGTCACCGCGGCTGTTGTTGTTATTGGATCAATATTTGTATCACTTTGTGCAATATCTTCACTTGAAGTGTCCATTATTTCACCAATGTCTGGCATAGAATTGCCGGGAATTTGATGTGTCGTTGTTGAACCATCAACAGTTGTTGTAATGAATGGAATATTCGAATTTTGTATTGTCATTGGTAATTCTAATGATGTTGGCGCACTCGATATCAACGACGATTGCGTTTTTGATTGCACTGAAACGCTACTTGGCACCTCTAACGGTGTCATAATTGGTTGATTGAGTGTTAACGATGTTTCAAGAACTGATGGTGATGAAATTGGATCTGAAGTTGGGATAATTGTTGATTGCAATATTGTTTGATTTATCAAACTTGTTTGTGTCATAGTCGTTGGTATAACAGTGGCTGTTGGTATTTCCGGCAGGCCAATTTCATGTTGAAAATCTGTATTTGCCAATGCCGCTGCCAATATATCCTGATTTGAATTTGAAAAGCTTTCACTTTGAACCACCGCTGATGCAGCAGTTTGTTCTGTTTGATGGTGGTGCTGTTGCTGTTCGGTATTCTCACACGTTGTCGGTTGCAAATTCGACAATGAATTATTATCAAACTGTAGAACAATATTATCGAGGTTTCCAGCTTCACCAAAAGAACTTGGATCGATATAGAGAGTTCGTGTTCCATCGGGATTTTGCGTTGTTCCTTCAAGTGACATAAGTGTATTATTATCAAGCGGATGAATTTGTCCTTGCTCATCTATTGTCACAAGCACATAAGTCTGTGTACCGTCACTACTTTCCGTAGGCAATGCCATTATTTGTGGATGAGCTGTTGGAATCTTTGTCGGGTCTTCCTGCTGAATTTTTTGAGCTGTTTCCATTACTGTCTTTGCATTTGGACTATCACCAACTTGTCCAATTGATTTTTCAAGTGTTCCCTGTACCTCACTCAACACTTGAGACGTATCATCAACAGAAGTGGCAGCTGCAACAGCAGCAGTTGGTTGAGATGGAGATGTTGGTGCAATATGTTTTTGGTGATTTT
The DNA here is from genome assembly GCA_910591685.1 of Galerucella tenella. Taxonomy (NCBI): domain Eukaryota; kingdom Metazoa; phylum Arthropoda; class Insecta; order Coleoptera; family Chrysomelidae; genus Galerucella; species Galerucella tenella. The sequence continues at coordinate 28,284 of CAJUYH010005211.1, forward strand.
TCATTGGTTGATTTTTAACGCGATTTGTGGTGGACAATGGTGACACTGTTTTTTGTTGGGTTATTTTTGTTGTAATGGGGGAAGACGATGCAGTAGCAGAAACAGCAGATGTAACAATGCCTGCGATTGGTGACAATGTTGAGTCTTGAATTTTTTGTACAATCATTTTTGATTGTGATTTTACTGTTCGCACGCCACGTTGACCACCAACTTTCTGTCCAGGCGTTGGTGTAAATGGCTTTGACCGTTGCATTGTCGTGGACGGTGATGTGACAACAGTATGTTGCAATAGCTGCTGTGTGGTAGCTGTTGTTGGTGTTTGTGGCGATCGTGACGTAACAATTGTCGTATGCTGTCGTATTATTTTTTTGGCCATTGGTGATTTTTGTTGATGCTGATGTGACAATTGTGAAGCATTTTGGAATACTAGTGTGCCACCAGGTGTTGATGTTTTTAGCGTACCAGTCACACGAACTGGCGATGATGCCGATGAAATCGGTAGTTTTTGGCATTTTTGCAACATTGGAAGTTGAACTTTTTGTTGCAATTGTTGATATTGAATTTTTCCACCTTTGCCGGGATTTTTTGCGGCAATTGCCTTGACTTGTTGACCGGTAATTGGTGTCAAAACAGTTCCTTTACTTGGTACTAAACTCTGTGACGCAATTAATGTTTTGCCGCTCAATGTTGTCGGTGAAATTGGCGCTAAAATTGTTTTATTTCCCATTTGTCCACCACTTATTTGTGATAAAATTGTGCCTTTGGATGTTACCAATGTTTTTCCACTCATAACACTTTTTCCAGCCATGGACGTTGTCGTCAATGGTGTATAATTACTTTTAATCAGTCCCGTGGACAAAGTGCCCATCAATTTCGAGCCAGATAGTGAAGTTAGCATACTCTTTGATGCAATAATATTCGATTGATTGATAATTTTTTGTCCCGGTGATAATTTAGAGGTTGTTGGCGTGTTTGCATCACTTTTTGGCGCGATAGCTGTACCACCTTTGGATGAAACAATATTTGGTGATGTTATTTGTGAATAAATTTGATCCTTTGTGCCAATAAGCTTTTGGACCTTTCCGCCAACACCTTTTGGAATACTTAACGGTACCATTTTCGTTTGTCCCGATGTTGGTGAAGTTAAAATCACAACTTTTTTACCTTGCTGTACAATTTGCGGATTTCCAGCAGTTTTCCCCACGGGCATGGTGAATTTTTGTTGCACACCGGATTTACCCTGCACAGTATAACGTACTTGTTGTCCACCGGCCGTTTGCACAATCACATATTTGCCCGGTGTACCACATTTTTGCGTCAATAGTGGTGTCGCTTTGCCTGTCGGTGTATTTTGGAATTTTAATCCTTTTACGCCACCGGTTAATGGCGGATTTAATGTTCTGATGCTCGTAATTGTTGGCTTTGCCTTACCTTTGTTTTTTAATATTGCAGGCGAGACCATTTTCTTTTTTGCCGGACTAACATCAACGGCCATTGTTTCCGATTGTGTCACTGCTGATTGTTGCTTCAATTGTTGGCCCACTTGATTTGTCGTTATCAATTGTGTTTTTGGTGTTGTCAATGCCATTGTCGTTGAAATATTACTCGACGATGGAATAATTGTTGATATCATTACCGGCATTTGTTCAATGCTGTCCGGATTTAGATCTTCACTGAGAACAAATGGAATGGAATTGATATCTAATTCCATGTCTTCTAAACTTTGTGAACTTTGTTGGATAAATTTATCGCTTTCAGTAACATTTATTGTCGTTGGTGTTTCTGTGCAAGTTGTAATTGCCGTAGCCGATGTTGACATGGCAGTTGGTGAATTGGTTGAAATTGTTTCATCGTGTGATTGCATTGCCGCCTCCTCAGCTTTTAAAACTTGTAATTTTTGCGTCAATGACATTTGAATATTTTTTGGACTTTTTTTATTATTCGTCGCGTCAATTTTCATTATTTTCGGTCGTGAGACGCCGCCTGATGACATTCTTTTACTAATATCGTGTTCCATTTTGTGTTTACCAAATTTAGACGGTTGCTTTTCCAATAATTTCGTTTTCAATATTTGCATAGGCTCTTTCAATTGTACATTTTCAATTATTCGTGGTTTTTCACGTTTTTTAACGGGAATTGAAATGTCTGATGATGGCGACGATGATGGTAAAACAGTTGATTGCCGCATGGCAATTGTGTCATCCACTTGATCACTCAATTCAACAGTTGTCTGTTGTTCAATTGATGATGCTAATATAGCCTGAGATATATGAGAAATTGTCTCGGTAACATCACTCAAATTCGAATCAATCACCGATTTTTCACTTATTTTCTCAACAACTTCAACTTTTTCATCCCCCAATACTTCATCAATTGCTTGTGAAATTTTTTCAACATGTTCGATTTGATAATTATCAATAGGCTCATGTGAAATTTCATTTTTTTCCTCAATCTTTGGCTTTTTTTCCATTTCATTTATTTCAGTCTCATCTTGCAATTTAATTGTTGCTTTTACAACATCCTCTTGATAATCATTAGCAAATTCAGTGATAGAATTAACAGTAATTTTCTGTTTCAATTCAATTGGCGCCACACTTTCATTGACACATTCATTTTTTTCATCATTAATTTGCATTTTCGTTTGTTCTTCACTTTCAACAATTGATTTCTGTTCACTTGCAATTACCTTTGACGATTCATCAAGCTCTTTTATCACCGCCACTACACTGTCATTTGTTTCTTGGACACCAGTAACATTGGGATCAACAACAATATCTGTCGCACCAGTATCAACAACTGGCATTACATTGTTATCCGTTTGTGCCTCAGCACCAAGAATAATTGTTTCAGTTTCCGTTTCCGTTTCCATTGCTGTATTTGTTACGATTTCATTGACAATTTCTTTATCAACTGTTGTTTGATTATTTTTATCAGCAATTGCCAAATTATTGTCGTCAAACAAATCAATTTGTGACATTTCAAATTTCTTTATTTGTGATTTTTTAGGTGGCAACATATCGATTTTCGTTTCAATTGTCTCAATTTTTTTCATATCATTTATCATCAGCTTTTCATTATTAAGTTGCGACAATTTTTCATCAGTTCCAGCAGTTGCTATTCCCACCGTTGTTTCAATTTGTGCATTCATTTCAACGTGTTTTATTCTCTCTTCCGATGTGTCAACACTTCCACGTATTTCAACATCACTCGATGCCAATAAATCTGTTATGTGAACTGGTGACATGACATCAGTTGTTTTAATTGAATCAACTGTTGATTTTATCGGTGAACTTATCCGCGGGGTAGATATACCCGCGATTTCCTCAGTGCTATCCAAAGTTGGATCTGAAAATTCATATTCCTCAATGGATTTTCGAATATTATCTTTAATAGTCAATGGTTTTTTGTCACGTCGACCTTTTTTTTCACGTCGAGGACGCACATCTTCGGATTCTGATTGACTGTCATCAGTTCGCGGTGTTCTTGTGCCAGGACTGCGTGTACAAATTTCTGACTCGTGTAAATATTTTTTATTTGGTTTACGTCTACGTCCAGTGTATGAACGATCTGTATCTGATTCTGATGTTTTACGATCGCCATCTTGACTATCGGGTGTTCCCGGATGAAGTTCGTCAGATTTGATGGATGCTGTTGTTGGTATTGATGTTGATATGGCGTCGCCATTGCCACTGATAGCTGGTGTAGGATGAATTTTACGCGGTCTGCCGCGCTGTCGTTTTGGCGTTGGTTTCTCAATATCACGAATGATTTCTTCGGTTTTTTCAATATCCGATGTCGATGTTGTCGATGTATTGCTACCAATTATTTCATTCAATTGTGACCAGCCCATTTCAGTTAATGAACCGTCAACGCCAGTTATTCTACTGCTGCCCGCGGTTGAATGACTTAATTGTGATATTGGAATTGTATCATCTTCCTCTTCAATTGTCACACGATCACAATCATCTGGAATTCTTTGTAGATCAATATTTTTTTCACATTTTGTTGGCGATTTTGCATCGTATTTTTGCGACTTTTCATCGTTTATTATTTTTGTTGATGATCCAATTATTTCCATTGATTCATTGTGGTTTTCTGACGATTTATCAGGAGCGATTGATGATGGACATACGGCCGGTTGCGCTTCACGTTTTGGAGACGCAATGGCACTGTCAGATAATAATTCTTTGTCGTCTTTTTCTCTCTCAACCTCGACAATTTCAACAATTTCAAATTCGGTCTCGGTTATTTCGCTTTTGGATTTATTTACATTTGATACTTCGGTTTCAGACGCAATTTTCGCCACTAAATCACTCGCCTCATTCACCGTTTCATCTATCGCTTTTGTCAACTTTTCATCATCATCATTATTATCATGAATTGGTGATTGATCTAAATCCATTTTATCATCACTAACAATTTTATCTTTCAATTTATCGTCCAATTGTAGATTAATATTCTTCATTCGTTTCTCCTCATTATCACGTTCATTTTGTAATGCTTGACTCATCGCAAATTCTTTTATTATTTCCTTTTTCAATGATGTATTTTTCTCACCAAAAACACGTGGGATTTTACGTACAGGTGGAATTATTGCAGGTTCAGGCTCCTCTTCATTGAAATCGAAACATGAAAATTTCGATTTTTTATCGTCACTTTCTACTGTCGATGTCGACAATTTTTTACTGTCATCAGACGATGTTTTTGACTTTTTCAAACTCATCAATTTACTTTTGCCCAATGATGTCAAACGATTTTTATCGTCGGAATAAGTGCCGTCAATAAATTTATTATTTGATTTGCGCGATGATGTTTTTTCAATAATTGAATTGTCCAAAATGGCTGGTGGTTGAGTTTCCTTCAATAATTTCTCAGCAGCTTCAATTATTTCTGTACCATCACCATCATCCTCATCTTCATTATCATCATCACCATCATCATCATCATCATCAATCCTTTTCTTTGTTCCACCCGACTCCACCACTCCTTTCTCATTACTATCATTGCCATCATGAACTGAATCCAAAGTTTTCATGGAAATATCGTCAGTAGACGTATTACAAATTTCACTAGCGTCTGTCGATTTATTCAAATCAAAATCATCATCATCCGTTTCATCATCCCAATCTGCCAATAATTTTTCACGTAATTCCGGATCGGATTTTTTTTTCTTCGCAATTTTATCAATTTGCTTTGTATGTTTACGTTTAATTGATTCATTTATTGAACGATTGCTCATAAGTTTGCTGGATAAACTTTTGTTTTTACGAACATATTTACGTTTTGGTGATGTTGATTCAGTACCAATATTTCCCAATGACATACGACTTTTTGGCAGCTGCTGCTGTGGCTTCTGCTGTTGCTGTTGTGATGTTGTGTACAAACGTGATCGTGATAGTGGACTCTCCCAATCGCCCTGACGATGACTTTTATTGTGGCAAATAATAACATTGACGCGCGTTGATGTAAAATTGCACAGTGGACAACTGTATAATTGTGAATCGCCACTTGAATTCGGTGTTGTTGGTAAACTTGGAGTTGATTGTTGACGTATTCGCACCTCATGATCGCTCTCGCCACGTAAAAATCTTGGATGTGTTATTTTACGTCCACTATCATTACCTATAGTATTGCCACTACTGCTACGTCGATTATTACCACCATCCTTCTCCCGTTTTCTTTTTGGAATTTTTTTCTCACCAAATAGCGACGCAATGTCCGGCTTTTGTTGAGGTGAAAATTTGTCACTGTTTAATATATTTGGATTGCCATTAGTTAGCTTCTCGGCCATTTCAACGTCACGTGGAAATTTATCCATATATTTTGCCTTTGAACGATGTTTATCTATAAATATAATAAATAATAATATAATTGTAATTAATAATTACAATTTATAATTATAATTGTCAATATTGTTAATAATTTTGTTTATAATTCATTTACCCAAACCCTTTTTAATGAAATCATCCTTTAGTGTACAATTGTATTTGTAAATCTGCTGGAGATTCCTCACAAATTCACTGTGTAAATAAATAATTTATCGTATTATAAAATAACAAAATGAATATAACAAACAACAATATCATAGCAATATCTATCATTAATTAATCATTAATTCACAATTAATATAATACAATTAGCTTACTATGTTTCCTCTTGAAAAAATTTAACAGCAGCGATTAATTGTTTCTTTCTAAATTCCGTTTGTATATCGTCAGGTAAATTTTCATATCCAGTTACTTGACCGGGCCACCAACATGGCCCCAATTTAACCCAAACAACTTCACCATCAATATAATTTATTTCCGTCTGTTCGCACATTTTGAGCAGCCGTCAAGAACAATAAAATTATTGTTCATACATACATATATATTTATATATACACATATATATATATATATATATATATATATATATATATATATTATTATTATATATAAAAATCTAATTTGCTACAAAAGTTCACAACCGCATCCACAATTATTCGTTGGTTTCTATCGTCGTTTCAACAATTTTGCAATATCTGAAAAAAAAAAAGTAAATAAATGATAAAAAAACAATAAAAATAACACACCAATAATAAATAATTATGTGTGTATGAGTATCTAATATTTATCAATCAGACCATCACATCATTCACACAATACAAATCATTCAATAATTTACAACTCTCACACACACACACACACACACACACACACACTGCTTTAAGGGTCAATGTACTCTCTCACCAAATGACACACAATGTTTTTTATAAAACAAAATAATAACAATAATGTTATTAACAATAATAATACATACATACATACATACATAACCACACTTAATAAAAATATATAAAGCAAGCATATTAATATCAACAAGATGAAATAATATTACAAAAATTGTGTGGAAACAAATAATGAATAAATTTAATTTCACTTAAATATTTTGCGATGTGTGTGTGTGTGTGTGTGTGTGTGTGTGTTCTCTATTTCCGCAATCAAAATTGAAAAAAAATATCGTTATATTAATAATACCGGCAATACGTTGGCAATTAACACTCGTCAACGATGACCCGCCGTTGATACGACGACATAGCTCATTAGTTCGCAAATAAATGATGATAATTGAGGATGGATGTTGAATTCGCGGGAAAAATAGATGAGTACCGAGGTACAACAGGAGCAGCAGCAGCAGCAGCAGCAGCAGCAGCAGCGTCTCTCACCCTTGCACACAACCACAATCCAATAAATATGGTGTTGAATGTAACAACTAAATCATAATAACCGGTATCAGTGGATCGCATTTTACTTTTCGTAAATATATGATAATATGGCTTTGGTGATGTGGTTGAAGGATTGGGCTCTGTTGATTAGCAATATTTGCACTGAGGTCGCGCGCGCGCTAACACACAATTGTCGTCAAGAGAATTTGCAAAGAGTCCGGCATTACCACACACTTGTGTGTATATATAACAGTGTGTAACTCACACACCGGACAATTTATTCCGTAGCGACGCTCTGCCGTATCGGAAATTGGCGAGCGTCCCAGGAGAGAAGGACGTCCTATTTGGTAGTATTACTACCACACCGTTAACACACAATTCCACCACACAAATATCAAAATTGTTACTTATTCGCAAAACCTTTTTTTTTTCTTTCTTTTATTGCCTCCCTAACACACATATATATTCCACCTTTTCTGTCTCACTCTCTCCTTTTTTTTTCTCTCTCTCTCTCTCTCTCCTCTTCCTCCCTTTGCACTCTTCTCTTTTCCCCACCACAAAATTTTATAACACACAAGTTTTACAAGTAATAAAAGTTGTGAAGTATGATACACGACAAATGATTTATTAATTCACACAATGATAGAAATGATGTTTAATGGTGTGATGGTGTGGCTGACAAACATTTTGTAATTTATTCACTTGCAATTATGATGATGGTGTACAATACAACGCTATTTCATCACTGTTTTTAGTAGTTATATTAGGTAAAACACCAAACGATGTACGTATGTATGTACATATTTTGTCGTTTCCCGACGTGCAACGGGGCACCGTGCAATGGATACGCGGCGCGATATATATCGAATGCCAATGCCGCACAAATTATATATATATATATATATATACATATGCCTGTTGAAATAATGTACAATGTATGGTATTGGTTATATACCAGAATTGAATTGGCCGGGATACAATTAATAATTAAAAAAAAAAAAAAACTACGATTATAATTACCTTATAATACATTTTCACATAATTGTAATGACTTTAAAAATATTTGAGAGATAGCTAATTAATTATTAATTCATAAAATTTATAGACTGTGAAGATAGCCGGTAATTTTTTCATAATTATCCTGTAGAGTCAAATTTTTTTTTTAATATTTTGTTAATTGTTTGTAGCTTCTATACCAAGCTTCATTGACCGTTTACAGTTTCCTATATTCTATTGTAATTAATAATTAATTGTTTGTATTGTAATTGCGACGCAATTGTATGTCACATATAAACAGCCCCTACGTGTGAACGTCGTTACATGCGTATACGTCCCAGTAATGCAAACAATTTTTCCATAGCTTGATCAGGTTTACCAATATAAAAGTGCTAGAGCAATGTGCGCGCGCACCATTATATTCAACGTTTCAATGGAAAAAATTTTGACAATTTGCTCGGGAAAATGATCGTTTGCTGCATAGCTATTTGAATTATATACGTATATTGTTGGTTATGAACAAGACTGTGACAATTAAATATTACGAAATTTCGCAGTAGCATTTAAAGATTTCATTTGATAAAAAGATATTCGGATCTTGGTCGCATGATAATATTAGAAACCAAAATTATAGCAGGTGTAACAAAAATTGAAATTAAAATTAATATGTTCCAAATATTGTCATCTATCGGTTGTTAAATGAATTACAACTTTTGGCTCTCTTTCGTATGATAATATAAACAAATTGGGGTTTGTTTTATATCATAATAATATAAAAATTACAACATTCGCATTGTGACGGTTCGACGGTATTCCAATCCGACGATATATGCATATGTATATGGAATAAGTGGCGCCACTATCTAAATTATCTACATATATGTATTACGAAATATTTTTTGCAATTGTTATTGTTATTATAGAACGTCATCTTTCCCCTCTAGCACCGGTTTAGAGCAACACTTTTTTTTTTTGTTTGATTTACAATATGTAAAGATTCATCGAAAAATGTAAAGGAATACATTTTCATACTTTGTAGGCCTATCGCTCGTCGCTGTGTATACATTTATTTAAATATATCTATATATTTATACTGATGTGCGAATGAGGTTAGATATATTTTATGTGAATTGAGTTGTAAGTTTTCTTTGTTTATTGTAAAAAATATTACTTGAATCAGCTGGATGGATGTTTTTGTTTAGACAAAAGTTTATTATAGGTTAATTATTACAAAAGCAACATATATATATATATATATGTATATCTAGATATAGTTTTTCATTGTGCATCGACACGAAATTCATTGTAATATAAATCGTGTAAGTATTATGAAAATGGCTACCGCTGTGCCATCGCGTTTCGCTGTTCTTTCTATTGACGATGACGACTGTAAACCAAAAAAGAATCATAAATTGGCGACAACACCGACAATTATAAAGCAACAATCAAAAAATAAAAATGATAAGGTGAAACACCAAGAAACGCCACAGCAGCACACTAAAAAGGATGAAAAAAAGAAGCCTAACAAGGTAGAAAAAAAATTAAATTAACATTCACTTGTGTATTTGTATATTGCTGTTTTATTATCTGTTTCCTATCAGCCATTCTATATACAATAAACGCGCGAAAGTTTAAATATTTATTATTTATATTAAACGAGTAATGATAACAAAGTTGTATTAATTACATTAAAGTTTTCCCATTTTGTCTGGCTACGGTTCTTTATTTAAATACTTTCTCATTCACTCTTTCCTTTGTTTGTCTATATATATATATATATATATTTATATTTGAGTGTGGCTGTTTTCAGAATAGGAAGAAAAAAAGTGGCAATGAAACTCAACAATGGGAACAATGGAAGCAAAAAGATACAATGGTACAATTTCACAGAAATTTTTAAATATATTTTTTTATATAATTTCATTGCTTTCGCCAGAAAATTAATATTATTGATATGAATAATTTTTTTGTCTGGTTTTTTTTTTTATGGGCCAGGCAGTGGAAGAAGCTTATCAACATGAGTTGCATCAGGCGATGCTTCTATCAAAATTAACGTACGAGTCTCAATATGACAATGCTATTGTCAATAAAGATCATGATGGCTGCAAAAAAGTATCGGGAATTAATAAAAAATTGAAAAAAGCGACAATGTCACTCGAGGAATTCAATAATATGGTAGATGTGAATGATACAATTGAACAATCCACAATAATTGGGGGTGAAAGTAGAATCGATTGTAAACAAAAAGGTTAGAAATACAATTTGATTTGTTGGTTGTATTTTTTCCGTATATATAAACGTGATAATAATTGTTTAGTCGCGGGACGATATTAAATTTTACAGTAAATGAAAAAAAAAAAAAAAAAAAAACAAAAAATCGATGTAAATATACAATAAATATTTGGACAATAGGTGACAGATTTAATAATTGCTCCAGAGTCAGATGCCGAATTCTTCGAACGTTTGGATAAAGAAGCAAAGGAGGAAATAATAAGACATAAGGAGAAGGACATGCTGAAATCACGATTGAATACTTTGGATGATGATATTACATTGGTGCAATTAAAAGTTGAGATTGAGAAACGTGATGGTGAAATTCAGGAGCTTAAAGATGAAGTATTAACATTGAAACAGGAATTGTCACAAGTGAAGGAGCGAAATAAAAAATTGTATCAGATATTGTCACATGGCGAGAGTGAGTTGTTATTATTATTATAATTGTTTAGTTGTGTTGAGTCAATTTTGTTTTTGTTCTTTTGAAATTTTTGAATTATTTTCATTTTTTATAGTGAAGGACAAGGCGTCAGTGTTGGCGGAGGTTGCAAAGTTACAAGAAATCCGTGATGAATTGACATCGGAGGTGTCGTCATTGCATGCACAATTGGAACAAGAGAGATCAAAAACACGAACATCAACCACTGACAATATCAAATCATCCAAACAAACTGTAAGTGCAAAATATTAATTGTATTGAAAAATTAAATTCAGCTAAAAATCATTAGAATTAATACAGAATATTTTTTGTTTAGTTGAAAGGTCAGAGGTATGAACAATTTATTTTATATTATAAAACCAACAATATTTAATTATTATGTTACGTTTTAACTTGATTTGACACAAATTGGAAACAAACAATATAAATTTTATATGGAGTTATAGCGATATTTAACTTTATATATAATTTATATTATTTTTTTTTCAAATTTGTGTCGAATCAAATTAAAACATTATATAACAAGTTAATATTGTTGATTTCATAAAATACATTAAATTACTGACAAAAAAAAATTATTTTTATACCTCTGACTGACCTTAACCTCTTAAAATAATTTTCGACAATATTAACAATTACTTATAGAAATACTCAAACTAAACTAAATGAATACATAAAATGTTTCACTTTACTCTTCTTCTAGAATAAAAAACGGCCGGCCAGTGAGAACGCCTAAGCAATTATTTATAAATAGCAATTCCATTAAATATCATCTTGTCTCCAACTGAATATTTGGCATATAAATAAAGTTGCTGATGAAAATGTTCCCTCAAAAATATACATAATCATTTGCTGCACAGTGGCAATAAATTAAACTTATCATTTTCATATTGTGTATTTTTTTCATTTCATTAAAATTTTTATATTTATTTCTTAAAATGTATATTTGAGTAAATATGAAAATAAACAAAAATATAATCAGTTAAATGAAACTAAAATGGAAATTAAATTGAACAAGTATTTTAACAACTGTTAATTTCATCAAATACGTTTCCCAATATTCATAAATAATTCAATCAAACATTTTATTTGATATCTTTGCATTATAAGTTATAAATATATATATTAAAAAATTAAAAACACTGGTATTTAACAGCAAATTAAAATATTAATAGCATTCATAATGATAACGTCCTGATTATAATATTGGAATATAAAAAATGAAAAATAAATACAATAAAACGGATATAAATATGTATCCGGATTTGAAGCCAATCTATATATATATATATATAAACTACTTGTATATGCATTGATGCAAACTATTTTGTAATAAATATTATATTCAATGGAGCAATGATGGTTGTTTTATACTATCATATTTTTTTATTTTATATTGCGTCTATATATTTTCTTTTAGTGCGAAATTCAGACCGGGAATGTAAACCGCCTCCCCACCTAGAAACATTTGTATAAAACCGAGGGTTGGAGTTTTAGAATTTGGGCACAATAAGAGGGGTGATTGACTGACTGACTAACTATACATGCTCAAAAGTTTTATTATGTGCCAAGAATTCATTGAAATTTGAACAAATATTCCATACATTTAAAATCATCTTTTAAAAACATTCCGTAACAATTATTGCAACCAATAAACAATTTAAAAATGCCAATCAATCTCTATTTCCTTTTTGTTTTTCTCCCTCCAATACCACCAATCACCATAGAAATGAAAAAAAAAAAACTATCGCGTGGAATATGTTCCTTATCAAGGCGTGAGGGGAGAAACGAGTGGAGATAAAATGAAAAAAAAATCGGGAAATTAAAGTTTGAGAAAGTATCGATTTTTGGTTGGTGAATAAAACGTGGCGCGTTGACAGGCGGCACGAATGATAACGATAAAGAGAGGGAGATGGACGAATAGGAATAGAGAGTGATAGAAGAAAGGCGGTGAAACATGGTGAAACGCAAAGGGGGATAGATATCGTCAAAGAGCATAATAATTACTGCGCCCGCAGAGGAAGAGGCTCAACCCTTTGTTCTATATGTAGTCACTTATACGAGCGCAGTGGTGACGGCACTCGTTGTCATATAGATATACATACATCAATATTTAAGTCTATCTCTACCATGGAGGAGAGAATATGTTGAAGGATTATATATGTATATATGTATAGAAATGGAAATGGGGGGAAAAGCATCCGTTTCAATAGTCCACCTGCCATTATGTAATTGATCTGGGGTGCGGGTTTCCGCTTTGGATATGTACGAAAATCATTGCGCAATGTGCAAATATTTTTCTTCTTTTTTTTTTTTGTTGTTGTCAATCACTGCATTGGGACAATGATTTAGTTGAAGGCATCTCGTTGAAAAATGATCTCTGATCTCGATATTTTTTTCGTACATTTACAATTAAAAAATATTGTACATTGAATTTAATTTAATTAAAGTTTGTATTTTATTGTTCTTCATATAAATTGTCCATATCTCAATAATTCCAAGTACATTCTGCAATTAACAATTAAATTGGAATAGTAAATTAATAATAATGTTTAAATAATATTGTGAAATTTTACCAAACAATAAATACACATCATTAAATAAACTTTGTATAATGAATATAGCAATTGAAGTAAATTTAATTGCCAACCAACATTCAACTCTCATCATCAAAATGTTATTTATTCACATATATTAATTTCAATTGTAAGAGATATTTAATCAAAGTTATTTCTCTTGCTCCCTCTCTCTCTTTCTCTGTCTCGCTTTAATCCATTTTTTTATTTTTTCATCTTTATTTCTTCGCATTATCTCCAGCTTTTGCACTTTTGTCTCAACTAAACTATATGAGTTTGAGAAACTTGGAGGATAAGTTACTCAGAGCCATTTAATTGTCGGCCGGATGCCATTTGAGTTCGAAAACAAGTTCCGAACCTATATATATATATATATATATAATTCTTCCTCTCTCTCTCTCGTTCTCTCTTTACTTCCAAATAAAACCAGCCATTAAAATTTAACTTTCAAACCGCTCTATATAAAATATCCAGGTATATAAATACCGCATCAGCCGTAATTTAATTGCCATCAATATTATTATATTTATATATATATATTTGTTGCACTCTGCTATATATTGAAATAATTATTGTTTATTTATGAATATATGTTTGTATATTTGTATATATATAATATAAACAACAGCCTTAGTATTGCTGAATATCGTTATGGTTGATTTCAACACTTTTTCAGCTGTAAATAAATCGATTAATGATTTATTTATCGGTAACTTCGCATCAATTCAACCATCCATCATTAAAATGATCAATTATTTATACGTACAGTGTAAACAATATTCTATTATTATAAATTTTTCGTTAGAATCATTACCAACAATTATGATAAGTAGCAATTTATCACACAAAAATTATTCAGCCAATGTTCATTTAATTTTTACATTGGATTTATAAATTTAATTTTTTTGTGAAAAAAGTGAGGTTAATTTTTGAGATATTTATATTGATAATTTAGAAAGATATCGCGCTGCATTAATATATGTATATATGCTGTGTGTGTGTGCGCGTGTATGACATATAAATGTATCATTTTAGCGTCCATATGAAAGGGAAAAGTGGTCGAGCAGATATCAACTGACACTGACACGGTCAAGACCTCAAGAACACGCTCGTTATCCTCTGACCTTCCCATCATCCCTCGTCATCTAAACTGAACTTTAGACTTGAGGCAACTACGTTCAAAGCATCACTATCACTTAACTGCCATCCAAACATAATACATAATCATTAATCAATTTCCAAATTTATCGAATTAAATATAAACCCACCATATCTGTAAATTGATAAATAAACTGAATGAGTTTATCAGCAACAATAAATATTGGCCAATTAAATACAACAAAATTGTAATAAAGGATTAATTATATAAAATTGTTTCATTACCTGATTATTACTACCAATTCAATCATCAAACAAACTCTTTGTCATGAAAATCAAACTCCAAACTCATGTTAAATTTCCAAAAAATGACAAAAATGATATTTTTGTATTATAGTTGATGAAATTATTTAATTGTAATTGCAATTTATTTATGTAAACGGCGCTCTTGCAATTGCACCACTACCACCAGCCATCAACCAACTTTTAAATCCATTGATTAAACACCAATAGCATTGTTGTCCAATTATATTTTTGGCCGAAATCTCCATCGTCGCTACTCTGAATTCCTCATGTACTTTTAGGGTTACACGTACCCTTTATATCGTCCATCTGTCCAGTCTGTCATCGACCGCCACATCAAAAATAATTGAATCAATTGATTTCCATATTTATCATAGCTCATCTCATATCTATAAAATAAAAGTAAAAGAATTCGCAATAATTAATCACCAATTAAACAAATCAACTATAAAATAGCCCACAAGACTAATCATTACAAAGTCCATGGTCCAATGGTGGAAAAAAAAAAAAAAACTACCTACATATGATTGTAATCAGTAGGTGTTTTGTTGATAAAGAGAGAGAATTATCTGCGACTGAAACGACAAGATAAAATTAAAGATGAAAAAAAAAAGAAAAGGAAAAGGTAGACGGGGAATTCCACCCCCTTACAAACACTACTGAAATGAATGAGAGTGTGTGAGAGCGAGTAAGTAAATGAGGGGTGAGAAAGAGAACGGAGGCAGTCGCAATGTCGCATCAGATCGCAAACAAAAGACGAGCGAGCGCGCGCCACTCATCGCTCGCGCTCGATGCGACAGCGAGTGACGTTCCACTGCCACCAACCCCCCACCCACCATCATCCAATCTCTCTCTCTCTTTCTCTCCGCACACTCTCCCACAAATTCACCATCAACCAACCCTCTACAATTCCATCCCCGTCAATGTTATAAACCCACGACACTCGCCCACCCCTGCGTTAACTCGTTTTCTCATTCTCTTTCTCTTCTTATTATTATATATATATATATATATAT
>CAJUYH010005212.1:0-24085 GCA_910591685.1 Galerucella tenella
TAAAGAAAACATAAAGTAAAATATTATCAACAATAATAGTTACATGTCAAAATTTAATACCTAATGATTTATATTATAATTTATTGTAAAAGTACAATTATTTGCATCACTTATATTTATAGCAGATGCTAGTTGCTTGTTGAATGGCTGTAATTTTGTTATCTCGCATCCACCATAATATACCGGCTTATTATTAATTTGACATATTGAGGTGGAAAATTATTTCCACACGGTGCGGAAAATTATTTCCACTCGGTTCGGAAAATTATTTCCACACGGTGCGGGAATAGTTATTTTCCTAACTAGTGCGGAAAGTGATACTTTCCCGCACGCGACTGCAGTTGACCCGAACGACGCGAAGCGAAGTTCGGGCAAGCGGTCAAGGGCGGGAAAGACACTTTACGCATGAGCTAGGAACATTATTTTTTCTACGAGCGTATAACAAAAAAGTATATCAACCCATTTTTCAAAATTTATTCTATTTCAACACACATATAAAAAACTTAGACCAAAAACTATTATTATTATTATTATCAATTATTATTATAAATATTAATATTAGAAACACAATTTGTTGCATTCTGTGAATTACTCAAAATTGCCGGTCCAGTGGAGTTATTTGGTGTTTACTGGTGAGTGAATGACGTTGATGAGGATGGCATCGTTTGCAGTTCACATAAAGATGACGATGAGGGTAACGGCAACAATTTTAAGTCATTTGTAGATAAAAGAATTTCATTTGATATATTTTTCTTATATCAAACCCGGGTGGTTTGATAGTTGTTTTGTGACACTACTTTAAGAAATTTACAAGGTTATATCAAAATATTTTCATTATTTTATATTTTCAGAAAATTAAAAATGCAACAAAAAGCTGGAAAACATGTTGGTTTCATTTGATGGACTATTTATTCACCTGGTGCAAGAATAGTTATAACTTCCGAAGTAAAAAACTATCTAATAAGGTCAAAATTTGCATAATTTCAACACTTTCAAAGCTAAAATGCGTGCGGGAAAGTGGGTTAAAGCACACGGTAGTAGAAAAAATGAATTTCCCACACTAAAATGTGTGTGGAAAATTAAATTTTTTGCCCGCTCGTAGGAAAAATTAATTTCAGTACTGACCATTGAACTTGGCACCCTTTAAGAATGCACTTTTTTTTTTGTTTTATGCGTATATAATGATAATTAACTTGGATTTCATTGCACAGTTATGTTTTTGATTGGATTTGTATTTCACAAAACTTAATGTTGGAAAACTTACTTTCAATTAAATAAAGTGAGGGTTGATAATTACACCCTCTTGTGACAGGAATGTTGTAAAAATACCGATGGCTAGTCATCAATTTATTCATTCATTCAGTCATTACTATACAAATACAGTTGAAATAATACCCTTCTTGGTGTGCGTCATCGATTGTTAATCTCCTTCTATCACATTACGTGGGAAAAAATGGAAAAAAAGGCAGGTCTGTGATTAATCCTAATAAAAATATCACAATAATGAACCGTTTGAATGTTTTACAAACGTTAACCCTAATCTTTGACTTACAAAAATTTGATTGGTTGATGTTTAGATTACGCGCCAGCGCTACCTATCAATCGCGAGGTTAAAATACTATGAAGGCGTAACTTTCGTAGCGGCAATGTGTCTTACGTCTTTTCCTGCTGTCACACTGACAGTTCTTGTAAGGTGTGTACTTTGTTGCTTACGGTCAATTATTATTCATGAGAAGTGAATATTAATATTATTGTTATATTTATCTAAATAACACAGAAATATGCCTGGATACACGAAAAAACATCAGCATTTTGAAAGTTCTGAAGTATTTTCAGTTAGAAAAAGAAGCTGGTAATTATTAATTCCATAGCCTTCTCGGCTTTGGCTTAATACGATCCTGATGATTTTATTTATCAAATTTAAGGTTAGCTATATGTCAAAATAGCAAATAAAATAAACGACATGCCGAAAACCCGGATATAAGTCGCAATCGATGACGCACACCAAGAAGGGTATTATTTCAACCATACTCTGTGTTTCTATCAATACTAAATCGTGATTTGTTTTTGAAATAAAGTACCCAATGAAATAATTATAGAGGTAGTGAAATAAGAAATGCTGTTCATTGATATTTCACAGCTCATCTTGTTTTGATCATAAATCGATATCCTGATGGAATTTTATAAAGTAAATTTGTGATATGTTTTCGGAAGATTTATCATGATATCAACAAAGAAAGGTGATCTCAACGAAAGTTCATTCATCAACGTAGGCCTTTGTTAGAGGTGCCGTTTACGTCACTTCCTGTTGTTATCAATCTGATTGATGAATCGGAATAGATCGATCTTGTTTATATCGCCTTCGTTAGTTCCTTAAGCCCGTAATGCATTTCTCATTCATTGCTTAGATTTGCATCAACAGATCTATGCATTATATTCTGGATTTTCTAAATACACTAACCGACAAAATAATAATATATCCACTCACAAAATTGATCAAGTTTGGTCCCTAATGAATTTATTATATCAAAGTGGATTATATTATTTTTTCTTCGTATTGTAGTTGAATTTATATAAAATCCACTACTTGTTTGGAAATTTGAGAAAATTGGTTGTACGTCATTTTATACAGGTTGACAAAAAGTGTTTTTTTTATTATTTAAAACCATATATTATGTGGAGTGTCAGAATTGTTCCACCTTGTTATTTCATAGTTTGTTGTAATGACAAATTGTTTCATCACAACTCTTTCCTTCACTTATTAATTAATCAATAGCTCGATTTTTTCAGATCGAAACTTCTACAGAGAAGTGGGAAAAGAGAAACGAACACCAAACCAGACAGTTTATATGAAAGATGCGGAAGGGAATTTGATAGGTGAGGATAGTGAAATAAGAGCGAGGTGGAAGGAATATTTTGAACAAACGCTAAACACAGATGGAGTAGAAAACATACAAGTAGTAGATTACAGGTGCATAAACATAAAAGTTCCAGAGCCAACTAAACAGGAAATTGATGAAATAATAGCCCAACTCAAGAACAAATGCCCTGGTATGAACAGAATTACAGCAGAAAATATTAAATATGCCGGTGAAGAACTGAAACAACAAATTTACTAATTAATACTGGAAATATGGAGAAAAGAAAGGATGCCAAAAAATTGGAATAATAACTATTCTACAAAAAGGAGATGCGACTGATTGTGATAATTACAGGGGGATATCCTTATCAGATGTCGTATATATGGTCCTAGCTATTATGATTAAGAAAAGATCAGAACCGATCTAAAAAAAAAAATAAGGAGAATACGAAGCTAGCTTCAGAAAAGGGAGAGGAACGACAGATCAGATATTTACAATTAAGGAAATTTTAACATCATGCTATGAGTACAAAATACTAGTAGGTACTGGTACTTTTCCTTGATTTCAAGCAGGCATGTGATTCTATCTCCAAAAGTAACCTGTTAAAGGCTTTGAATGAGTTCGAGATCCCAAAAAATTGGTGAATCTTGTGAAGATGACTCTCATCGAAACTACTAGTAGTGTACAGATCAGAGGTGACGGCTCAGAAAGTTTTGAAATAGGAACAGTTCTGAAGCAAGGTGACCCCTTGTCAACATAACTATTCAACCTTGCATTAAAAAAAATTATAAGAGACAGCGGATTGAATAGGGAGGGACACATTCACTATAAAAGCCATCAAGTTATTTGTTTTGCGGACAATATGGCCATAATTTCAAGAACAGACAAGGATTTGGGTGAAATAACAAAGAATTCAATAGAAGCGGCCGCTAAAATGGGACTTACGATAAACGAACCAAAAAGTACGCTGATGAGACTCGGAAACCAGACAACAAATGACAAATTTAGAGTGGAAACCCAAAGAGCAATCATCGAATTTGAATATGTGGAAGAGTTTATATATCTAGGAACCCTGTTAAATAGTGATTGTAATGAAGGAAAGGAAATTGAAAAAAGAATCATGAAAGCTAACAAAAGTACAGGAGCAATAAATCACCTAGTCCGGTCAAAGCATCTGTCAAGGAAATCAAAATTAAGATTGTACAGTACTATATTGAAGCCTACGATATTGTATAGTTGTGAAACATGGGTTTTAAACAAAGAAAAAGTGTAATTAAATGGTAAAGGAAAATGTTAAGAAGAATTCTGGGAGGAAAAAAAGTAGGAGGGGTGTATGTGAGAAGGACTAACGAAGAATTATATAACATTTATCGTGAACCCAAAATAGATGCAATTATTACATCAAGAAGACTCCAGTGGTTGGGACACATAGAAAGGATGCAAGAAGGAAGAATAGTGAAACAAATAGTATGGAGAGTTCCGGAAGGCAAGAAGAAAAGAGGCGAACCAAGGAAAAGATGGAGGGAAGTTGTACTAGAAGACCTGAAGGAAAATAATGTGAACCGATGAAGAGAAAAGGCCAAATATAGAAAAGTATGGAGAGAAATTACAAAGCTATGGGCCTAAAAGGCCTGTTAAAAGCGATATATATACAACACTTGAGAGAAAATATCACAATTTTCAGTTTAAATTAGTTATCCAATCGTAAACTTGTCGATTGAAATTTTGAAGGTGTTTCTTTTCGAATACTGATTTAAAATATACATATCTCTGTAACCGACGCTGTGGAAGCTATTGATTTGGGCAAAGAATACACCAGCTCAACAAGAAGCGAAGCTTCCCATCCTTTTTTTCATATGCGCATATCTGAAAGGAGCCATTTCTATGATAAGATACTTGTCATACTTTATTTTGTCGACCAATTATATCGCCGATATTTGGAAATTTGATCATTCTCTCTGTGTTATTTGTTCGATTTGTCTGGCTGCTATACGAAGGACCAGCTCAAGGAGAGCAATAAATATATGACTGTGTGGATGAAGGAACTTATACTTGATCGATTCGATCTATTGGTTCGTGACAAAAATTCGATAATTTTTCTTAAACTTCATTTTTCAGTTTTCGGTGAAATTTTTAATTCATACAATTTTCTTCTGTCATCATAATAATAATTACTTGACAACAACCCGTCTTTTTTTTATTTAAAAATTAGGTTACAGAAAACTGGGAAAAACCATAGACTTAACATTATTATTAATAAGTTATCTGTCAACATCGGTCTCTCAAGGTCATGCATTATTGTTATCAAAACATCAAAGAGATTGCGTCGGGCTTCGCTTCTTAAAGCTGGTGTATTCTTTGATTTGGGTCACAGTATTTTGTCGCTAGAGTGTTTGGACTTTCAAGATGTGAAGTTCAAAGAGCTGTGAAACGGTTTCGTTAATTAAAAGTATCCACAACAAGAAATCTATTAGCCAGCAAGATAATAACTCCATAACGTTTACGCTGAATGTTTGAGGGGCAGAAAAGTTACTTCCACCCAATTTAAAAACAGATTGGAGGACGTAAGGCAAGTTCAAGTGAGTGACAGAGAAATAAGATGTCGATTTTTTCATGTTGGACTGCGCAGCAGGAGACCTGCAACTGGTCTAGAGTTATTGAGACACTGTTGAGTAGAGCGCCTTTGAATCGCTAGTGAACATGAAAATTGGAGTAAAGGAAAGTGAATAAATATCCTATTGACGTCAAATTTTCTTGTCTCAAAACTCCGGATGAAGATGAGAGTATTTGCTAGAGAACTAGTGAACGTCTCCTCCCAAACCATTTTTCTCCTAACTAGAAAGTTCAGTATGGGGTGGCGTAAGTCCTCAAGCCTGGACGGACTTGGTTATTATGAACAGGAGAACCATGACAGCCAATGGGTATATAAGAGAAGTTTGAGAGTCACATACTGCTTCTTTTGTACCGCTAGTATGCGACAATTTCACGCTGATGTATGATGATGCCCGACCGCATACTACGAGAATTTTACGTAACCATTCAGCCGAAATGGGGACTTCATTAGTAAATTGGCCTGCTACAAGCCCGGTCCTAAGCCAAACTGAGCATGTTTAGGATGCTCTAGGTGGGAAAACGTTCTCGTATACCAACAACTGCGAATCTGAAGCAGCTCAATGACGTTTTAATAGGAGTATTGGAATCAAATCGCTTACACTCCAAACTTCATTTAAAGCATTCTATCATATTTCACTTACAGAATGGCTAAACGAAACATCTAATCTGTGAAATTCTTATTTTGAAATAACATACGACCTATAAATTCCAAAATATCCTAGGTGGCAAAACATTCTGATTGGCAGCAGCAAACAAATGACAGTATTTATACTGAACAAACACTCCATATCAGATCAAGACTCAGTCAGCAATAGTCATACCTCAAAATTAGAGCTCCCAGTGACCAAACTAACGATTCATTAAATTTACTAAGAGCCATTAATATGTATAATCTGTGATTTTGATGTAACCTTTGTAAATACTGAACTGCTGCCAATAACCCTAGTGGTTGACGCAGTATATTATGTTAAATAAAAGAAAAACACACTTTATAATACAAACTGGTGAGTTAATTGGAAATGAGAAAATTGATTTTAGTCCCAATACAAGACTACCGATAAAAAAAAATTTTCTTGGGGAATAGTGGAAACGTAATGCTCAAAACCATTCACCTAAAGGGCATTTTAAAGTAATTGTTCGATGATTCCTGGGTTAGTTTAAAATCGGGTCCCGAAAGAGAAACGACATTTACGCTTCATTCAATCCCAAATCTCCACAACCCTTTCTTTTTTGGATGAGACAAAGGATTAAAAATTCTCCCTCGCGATTTCAAACACTTTAAATAATTGTTATTCTTCTGCTAATGTTCATCAGCGTAGATTGAAAAAAAGTGATTGTGTACCTAAATGGTGTTAGTTTCGAGTACATTTAGCTTTCAAACGAGTTAATAGCTATATACTGAATAGGGAGAAAGGAAAGTGTACGTAAAAGTTATTTCGAGTCAAAAATTTTGGCCAACCTCTATTTCACTGTACACTTTGGGAATATGTCGAGAACTAAAGGTATCTGAATCACATCACGAAAATTGTATTGATGGGATTTTAAAGAGTGACCTATTCCAAGAATATATCGGTTTTTGGAACGGAAAGTTCTTTTTCAGTTTTCCATGTGATGCACCCGTTCCGAGATATTGGGCATAGAAAATTCCGATTTCAACCCAAAAAATCACTATTTTCAATCAATTTTTTGAATTTCTGACGGAACATGTTTTATCTCAAAGCATATTGGCTCCATTGAAGTCCGTTGAGATGCGTTTTTTTTGTCTTTGTAAGAACGATGCTACGGGAGATGTGGCCATTTTACTGAATAGATTGTTGTTGCAATTTAAATGAAATTCCAACGTAGTCAAATTTATATTAGTATATTATCACGCCCTAGTAACCTTCTGGCAATCACTGGTGCTATCAGCTCCACACCGTCAGCAGCCATGGAAATTCTTCTGGACCTACCTCCTCTCCATATATTTTTGGAGAGAGAGGCTAGATGGACAGCATACAGAATTGTACATATTTCTAAATACACAAATCAGGCTTATGCAAAACGAAGCAGAATACTAGCGGACAGTGAAAGTCACAGTATTCTGGGAATGACCTCTGACATATGCCTCCAACAGTAAACTACGACCTGCCTTACACCGTCCTTATTCTAAATAGAGATGAATGGGTCCTCCGTAAGGATGAACTATTAGGAGCAGAGAGCTGTTGGTACACAGACGGCTCAAAAACACCCTCAGGCTCTGGTGCAGGTGTATACGGGCGCAGACCTAGGACAGAAATTTCAACCTCTCTAGGATCCTATGCAACCGTATTTCAGGCGGAAATTTACGCCATTGTTTCATGTGTGGAGAGAGTGGAGCAAGCCAATCTCATACATAGAACAATAAAAATTTTCTCGGACAGCCAAGCGGCTTTAAAAGCACTTAGCTCTTGCCGTGTAACGTCGAAATTGGTTTTGGACTGCCAAAAAAGACTCTCCTCAATAGGAGAACTCAATAAAGTATTGCTGGTCTGGATCCCTGGCCATTCTGGCATGGAAGGAAACGAGAAGGCAGACTTTCTTGCAAGGGAGGGTACCGCACGTGTTTCCATCGGACCAGAACCCACAATTGGCATCGCAATAAGTTTTGCCAAACAAACACTAAATACCTGGACAGCAAGAAGAGCTTTAGACTTCTGGCATAATTTATCAGGATTGGTTCATTCAAAGGCTTTTATACATCCTTCGAAGTATGTCTCCAAACAAATATTAGACCATAGCAGGCATGACCTACGTTGTCTAACAGGCCTTTTAACAGGCCACTGTCATCTGAATCATCATATGCTGAAACTTGTACTGTCTTGCCGTCTTTGTTTGGAAGATGATGAAACAGCAGAATTTGTGCCTGACCCGCCGCGGCTCGAATCAGGTATCTGATGTTTGGCAGGGTCTTTCTCTCGCCCTCGGACCTGAAATATCATTCACGAAATAAAATAATCGGCTTTGTTAAGAAGCTGAATTTGTTTGGTGAAATCTGAATATGTGTGAGCCATAATAGACTCTTGTGAGTCGCAGTGGAGGGCCTCATAGACCCACTCACCACAAACCTAACCTAACCTAACCTAACCTTCAACCAACAATGCATAGCTGTGCAGTGTGAGTTGCCGACTCTTGCCTTAAAAAATGACGAGTTCCGGTCGTTCTACGCATGGCCGGGGTTGTCGTCACATCCGTGGTTCTTTGGGTGGTGGAAAAGCATCAAGTTTGACGACGATAGCGATTAAGATGGTGGACGTGGCAGGTGACTGCAACAGATTTGTGAATTCACCAATAAAAGAAATGTAGTGATAACTCTCTTATCGGTGATACTCATGCCCGAGATCGATCGTATAATCAGAGGAGAGGTATTCTCAACTGTAGTGCCAGTAATTAAATGTTATGTAGTGCCAGAAAGAATGAAATATCAAAGAATACACGTGGTTTTCTTTTCGCCTTCCCCATGAATTTTGGGGAACTTAAACAGGGTGGGAAAAACTACCCCATCTGAACAAAAAAGATCAATCGCGCAAAAAAATTATGGAAATAATAGTAAAAATTTCAATATAGCATGGGTGGTTCAGTGGTAGAATGCTCGCCTTCCACGAGGGCGGCCCGGGTCCGAATCCCGACCGGAGCATATAAATCGATGCTGCGTAAAAGAGAGAGAGACTAAGGAGAGAGCACAGGCACGCAAGCAAGGCACATAACGAAGCAACGTAACATAACGTAGCGTAACGTAACGGTCAGATCTTTTGCGTCGCGACCCCTGGTCGCTCAAACATAACCTGACGTAAAGAACTAAAGTTCCAATAATAGTTTGCAATAAATATTACCAGATAACTATGTTTTTATAAACTTTGGGTATAGGGAATGCTTGACAAAAATTGAAGTTACATAATCGAAGATTCTATTTTTGCTATAAAATACAGGGTGTTCCATTTGAAAGAAGAAAGAAAATGACAGGTTCGAGTTTCCGTTCACCCTGTATACAAGAAAAAATTTAATTGAAATTCAATAGAATACGGAGATATTGCATCATGTTACGAAACTCTGTTTGGGAAAATACATTTTTTTCTTCAACGTACAACAAGCTACAGAGCGTTGATTTACCTACGATTTTCACATAAATGTGTCCATATCTTTTGAAGGACTCTGTATAACGTGGCAAAACCTTGAATGCTTCAAAAAAATGTGAACAATCCGAATTCAGTAGAATATACAGGGGTTTTCATTTGAAAAATCATATGTTTGGTTTGTAACGGAGTTATGCAACACTCTGTATAGTCCGAGATAATTTCAAAATATGCACCTCAAAGTCATCTACTATTTTTGTGGATAGAATTTTTTGATATCCCTTGAAATAACCCATATACAGAAGTTTGTCGTAAGATTGGCACACCCTGTATCCAAATAAGTCTCATTTTGTGATTTTTTGTAACGCAAACAGGTTTTTTCTAATTTCATATGCAAAATATATATTACAATCCTCATATTTGTATTTGCAGTACCTATTTGCTATGAATTTCTTCGAGCGACATAATTGTAATCAGCTATACTTAAATGAAAGCTTTTCATCTAACTTCAGTTGTATCCATGTATAAATTATATTTAGAAAGAACATAGAACAAAACAACTATAAGATAAATCATTTTCATTTGAGAAGATTCGCAATATAAATAATCCAAAAGCAGTAGAGTTCATAAATTGGACAAAGTTGAGATAACAAGAGCAATTTTCTTGAAACATAGAAACGACCAAGAAACAAACCTATAACTGCTGATAATCTCCGACGCCATCAATAACTTTTACGATTATATCACACACGGTCATTTTGTAGGATACTCGAGTTGCTGCTTTTCGACCCCTGGATCAATCTAAGGGTCGCTCTCTAGGTAGTGACTAGTTGTTAAATAGTCGGGTCTGTTACACGAAAGAAAAAGCTCATTCCTTTACCAATTTCAGGAGAAATTGTGAAATCAAAGCAAATGCAAATCCAAAAGGCGAATTTTGAATAATCAAGAAAATACTTTTTTGTAATTGAAAAAAAAAACTACACCATCTAATGTAATTTGTTTCTTTAAAATTTACTATCTGTCATGCATGAACAGAAACCAATTTTCAGTTGAACACCGTAATACTCATAGAAGATCCAGTGACATGTTTAATGAAAAAACTGTACAATATAAGCTGAAAAAAAAATTAAAACCTGAAATCATACAAAACTACGTTACTTCAAGAAATTGAGCAAACATATGTTCCAAAAAGGGTGAGTTTTTGTAGCACAGTAAAATATATAATACGCTGTGATCCTCAATTTCCCAATAAACTCCCAATATCTGATAAGGCCACTTTTTACCTCAAAGGTCCAGTAAATGAACAGGATTGTGAAATTTGGGCACAGGAAATTCCAAGCAAAGTTGTCTCTCTCCTTCACTTTTTCGGGTCCGGTGAACTATAGGGAAACACGAATTTCTTAGTGATTTTGCGAAAAATTTATAGTGCTCACCTATTTTGAGGATTATCCGTCGAAAAATTTGCGGGTTATACACAATTTACAGAAAAATCCAAAAAAAGTTTTTTTTTCGCCACTTGATCCAGTACTTTTGGACTAAATATTTTATACAAACAACCGTTTAAACGTATCACACTGTACAGGAAAGTGATGAACAACATGTTTTCTCGCTAATAATAACAACATTCGAGTGAGTTTCTTCAAAATATTGTTCAAATTACCACTTTTATAAATATATATTTGAGATGCTGCAAATTTGCAAGAAAACAATTAAATCAAATGACAAATGACATATAAGCTCTAGCGTAAGCAGTAGTGTGTAACGCCTGTTAAAGATCAGCGATAACCACAAATAATATACACCAAATTTGTAATAAATATATAATATGAGTTCGAACAGGAAATGTTGATCGCACTGCTTCAGTGATGAATGCAATGTAATGCACATTTAGTTATTCAAGAAGGGGAAGGGAGTATAATCAGTGGATTAGTCATTCCCCTTCTTGAATCACTTGATATGCGCGTTACAAAGTATTGGATATTTTTCAACAATGGAAAGGGTGACCGCATGTATGCATTCAATACTTTGGTACACGCATATCAAGTAAATCAAGAAGGGGAAGAGTGAATCCAATATCTATATTACCTTCCCCCGCTTGAATAACTTAATGGCCATTACAAAGTATTGGATATCTTTTAAGGGGAAGGGTGAATCCAATGTTTATATTCCCGTCCCCTTCCTCAATAACTTAAAGTTCATTACAAAGTATTGGATATCTTTTAAGGGGAAGGGTGACTGTAATGATTATATTTCCTTCCCCTTTTTCAAATACACAATGTAGAGATATCACCAAATACAAAATGTCTGTAATTTCATTTATTTTCTTCAGTTTGGGTTGAATAAATTCAATAAAAAATATGGTTTAAATAAATATTTGATTTCGCGTCTTAATATTAATGTACAAGAATAATCGATTACAGCTACAGAGTTTTATGTTCTCTATCTCTATATCTCAGAAAAGGCATACTAATCTCCTGTCCAAACGGAAGTAGCTGTGCAAACTCAACATATTACAAAACAAACTCAATTATGTTCAATGAACCAGAGTACTCTTCAAGATCCGGACAATTAAAATGGGCCACTGGGTATTACGTGAATGATACGGTGAAACAAATTCGGAAATTGCTTTTTTAGACGTAACTAGAAAATAATAAATGAAAATGATATAATTAAACGCACCTATTAGTAATAGAATTGTATCTATTATTTAAATACCGTATCTTGTGCCAGTAGTCACTTTTTTTGTTCGTAAGTCCTTCGCCGGAACTGGCTTTATAATACGGTCAGTTTAATATCAAGTAGCTGCCTCTTAGGAGTTTTTTATTGATAAGGGATAGACATAAAACAAAATGAAACTTCAGTGTGACAGTTTATCTTGATATTCAATAATAAAATATTAATTTTGGTAATACCGAGAGCACAAAGTTCAAAGATGTTAACATTTCTATACTCTTCACATCTGAAAAAATGTTTGTGTGTTTATCCTACCAACAGACACAAAAATATTTTTCAGGAGCACAAACAAAAAATTCTTGTTAATTCTTCCAAAGTCAACTATACCTTGTTTTTAAACTAGGAGGAGCATTTTAAGAAACCTCACTTACACCACTAAAAGTTACCAGAATAAGAGGTTGTTCAGGAAGGGTAGTCATCATCATTAGCCACAGGTCATGGCGAAAGCTGTAACCAAATGTCACATTATTGTGAACAAAACGTAAGGTTTTCATAAGTAATCCATGTCAAATTGGATGATATAAAATATGTACAAAAAATTTACTGTATGTTTAAATTATTCTCTATTCACATTTGAGCACAAACTAGATGTCAACAGAAGTTTTGATATCGAAAAATACCATAATAATGTACTTGTAATGTGAGTAAAGCTTGATGTGGAAATATTCACAATAATTAGATTTTATTTAAAAAATTTTACTATTCACAAGAAAAAACAAGCATAGAATTTGTTTATCAAATTGCTGGAAATAGCACTCAACTTGGTAGGAATATAATACTTGGTTAAAAATAAAACAACAAACGTGAAAAAGATGTACCTAGTAAAAATTGTGGTTATAGTATTTTCATATAAACACAGAACTGAAAAATATCGTTGTCAGTTGTATCAAAAAAGCTGTGTCAATCGGGCGGCAATCACTATGCTCCTCTTAGTTTAAAAACAAGGTATAGGTAGCGTGAGCATCGATTAATAATCAGATAATGATATTTAATGTCAATAGTGAAAGAAAATTGAGCTTATTTTCTCGAAAACAAGATAGTCCAGTGAATGAATGCGAAAAATACCGTCAACATGGGCATGTGGTCCAGCAAGAAATTTTTTTTTCAATTTGCAGGTGATAGTAGGTACATTTAACCCCCAAAATGTCAGGTTCCAGAAATTTGTGGGAGGGTCGGAAAATGGCTCTAGAGATCCCGAAAATCCGTTTTCCGCCGATATCTCCCGAACTACGATTCCTAGAGATTTTTGTTTATACAAAAAATTAAGAGCAGTTCATTACCTACAAAAGTTGTCCCACAATTTTTTTCGTTACACCAATATTTTTTGCAAAAATGGTGGTTAAAAAGTTCGCAGTTTTCTGAAACTTAAAAACTGACGTTTCTAGTCCTCGGGTAACCGTTGAAACGTCTTCAGTCAGAGCTTAATCACAAATAAAACACAGGGGCGTACTAGAATCCTCTGCGACTTCCATTTTTCTACAGGAATAAACAATATTTATCAAATCATTAGATGGTTTTAAATGAAACTAACTGTTTTTAAATGACTCCACAATATATTTGTAAAAATGTGTAAATTGCAAGTAAATTGACAATTGTTTCGATATAAATATCATCATCAGTTAACTCAAATCATTAGATCTCATTTCACCCACAACAATATTAATGTCCTTTTTTAAGAAAATTAAACCTCACCGTGTGCTCCAAAACAAAGAAGCTCAAGAATTTTCAATATTTCCATGTGTTTTTTATCAATAAAAATTTCAAAATTTATTATTTAATAATAGCAATAAAATCAATAATGACTTGAATTTCACTTTTCACACTGGAATACTACTAATTTATTCTTTAAAAATCACGAAAGAGATAGTGTTTACATGTAAAATTGTCAGTTGTTGACAAACAATGCAGCAGAAAGCATCCACGTGTACACGCACTATAGCAGAAGCCGTCAACCACACTATAGATGGGTGGCGTGGCGGCGTGCGAGAATAAAATGAGGCATCCATTACAACAAATTTAGAGACAAATTTCTTTTTAATGCATCAAATAAAATACTTGATGCACATATCAAAGGAAAATTCAGAATGTGACCTTTCATCGTGTATGATGCTTGACCGGGAAGAATTTTACTGTAAAGAGAAAAGTGCTGTCTTCCCTCAGAAAACTGGAAATTTCCCCGATTTTTCTGACAACCCAGGGGTCTGGGCCAAAAAAAAATGATACCATCGGCAAGAGGATATTCTAACCTTTTTCCCAATATCAATTATAAGCGGGTTTGACAGTTAATCATCGAGAAATTCCCGATAAACCAGAGCGCTCGGGAAAACTCCAGAAATCCACAAAAATCGCCTCTTGGAAAACACATTATTCAAAAAAATACGGGCGAATTATTGGTAGCATTGTCTCGGAATAAATAAAGTACCCACCAAAGAACCATTATCCAATAGGATTGGCTGAAATAACTCTTAATAAAAATAGTATGAATAAATCCATGGAAACTTTGAAAAATCTAGCAAAAACGAATTTTGGCATAGTTTTCCAATGACCCATGAGCAGAATTGAGTGGATGAAAACACGCCTTAGTAGCCACAGATACCTTCCTTCACCCCCACTTTGATTCATTAAAAAATATTGATTTTCACGCGAGTTATTAAAAAAATTGTAATTTACTTGGAGACGTCAAGTCCTCAGAGCGTGCTCTCTATAAGCCGGCTTGGAGCTCAATTTTGGGTCGGCGTTCGGGCCATTTATCTCGAAAACTATCTAATTTTTCGAAAAAATGCCAGGGATCATTTTTGTGGGTAAGGAACTGCTCTTTATTTTTCGTCTGAACAAAAATTCTCAAGAGTTCAAATATCGGCAGATATCGCGGGAAAACGGATTTTCTGTAATTTTCAGAGCCATTTTCCCACCCTTCTACAATGGTCAGGTACCTGACATTTTGGGAATTTAATGTGCCTACCATAACCTGCAAATTAAAAAAAATTGCTCTTGCTGGACCAGTTGCCCATGTTGACACCATCGTTTACTGGACTAAGCGCACATTTTCTGGGAGAATGTCTTATACTTGACATTTAATGTGATATTTGTCAAAAAAGTAGAAAAGTGATTCCTAAATTTACCCATTGCTCATTGCAATTTATCACTGCAGGGCTACACAATATATCAAGTTCAAAGTGGGGCTCGGTTCTTCAGTATGAAGGTGAGTATCGACCCAAAATCGTATCTAGTGTATCTGGCAGCAGAGTTTCTGAACACTTTGTATATTCTGGTGCAGAACGCTTAATACGCTGAATACCAGCAATATTATATTTTCCCATATTATTCAAGATCCAATCACTGAAGCATATTTCAATAAATGTATCTATTGCAGTAGTAGAATAATTTCACACGTTTCAAATTCATCCAATTCTGACATTAAATAATGAAAATGTAGTACCTTGTTATTTCAATAGAGGACCCGAATTTATAAAATATCCCAAAATGGTAGTCATTGTCAGTTCTTTTGAGATTTGTTAACTAACAATCATACATACTAACAACTTCATAATAATTTTATAATTCCCCGTTATCCTGTTTATAATATTCGAAATGAAATAGAGTATCAACATAGGAAACAACATAGAAAACATTTCAACCAATTTGATTCGAAAACTCATTATTACATTGCAAATTTCATATTCAATCATTCTATTTAAATAAAATATTAGATAAACCCAGTATATGCATATGCAATTGCAGTAAATGGTTAAATAGTGAAAATCGATTTTGGAATATTATGTGAGTGGATGAATAGGACCATTCGTGTGTTATTTAAATAAGTTTAAAGGGAATACATTACCGTTTGTTGTTAAAAACAGTATGTATCCCACTACTTTGTTTATTTTGGTGGAATAAGTAATAAGCATTTTGTGAAATTGTGTTATATTGAAAGTAATTTTAATACGATTGCAAGCTTCCACAAGTGAAAGATCGGTGAATGTGCCAAATGTTGTGACTGGCTATTTCAAAGGCTACATAAAACAAAAAGTGCTCAGTGCGTGGCAAAATGAGTGGGAAATGTCCAACTCTCAGCTTCGCGAGATTAAGCGCGACGTGAAACCGTGGCGACAGAAAACTGGACTCAGGCAGGGAGGACCAAGTGAGAATAAACCGACTCCGATTAGGGCACACCAATTTAACCCATAAGTTTTTGATAACAAAGGAAGACAAACCAACCTTCAATACAGGTAACAAAGACTTGTCAGTGAAGCATATAATGGGTGATTGCTCCAAATACCTGGTATCAAGAAAACAAAATAAACTACCAGGCAATTTTGGGCGAGCAAATGGACGCAGAACTGATAGTTAAATTTCTTAAAGAAACCAGACTGTACCACCTCATATAATTATTTATACATGTACCTATTTTTGTCACTAATAACCTCATTGGCTGGAGCGACGTTTAAGAACTGAAATAAAAAAAAATTATACGAGCCTCAATAACTATATAGGATTTCTCACGACTACCGGCCATTAGACGTTTCATTGAAATCACATACAGCGTTGCTGGGAAGTCTCGCACCAAGGTATTATCTTTGAAACGGATAAAGGGATAGTTATGAAATTCTAGGACGATGAATGAGACCCTATTCTGCATATTTTAGAGAAAATGTCGAATGTTTTTGACGTCAGCGTTCAGCGTACGGCCTCCATCTTGAACTTTTCGAAATGACAATCTAGGTCGCGTGACTCACAAAAAAGGTTATTTTTTGCTCTTTCCAAAAATAATTACAATGTATCACTTCACCACACAATGTCCTACAAAATATTGTTTTTATTTTTCTCAATTGAAGTGTACCGTACCTACAAATTATTTGGACTTGTAGGTTTTTGGAATAAAACAAAAAAAATAGTAGGCATTAAAAACGTCAACCGCATCATTAGTTCATTATTTATGGAGAATATCTTTATAGCTGAATACACATGATTAGAAAGTCAGGAAAACATTGTTGTATTCTGTGTAAAAATTTAATATTTGAAAATTGCAAAGCGCTTTCGGCTATTAAGCCATCTTCAGTACGATACATGCAAGTAAGTGATAAAAGTTGGAAATATGTAAAATAAGATATAAGTGAAGAATTACTTACTCGTCAGGTATATAGTACAAGAATAGTATGTTCTTCAACGAGTGCAGAATGATGGCTTTTATTCACGCGGATGAAGTTTCCAAAACGAGGGAGCGCAGCGAGTGAGTTTTTGAATCATCCAAGTGAATAATAGCCATTCTTCACAAGTAAAAGACTATACTTTCTCCACGACTAAAAAGAAAAAACTTCCAGTGAGGATCGAACCTCGATCGTCCGCGCCATAGACAACCACCACTAGGCTATAGATTATATTTTTTATAAAAATTTAAAGAGTGAATATACAGTGCTTTTCAGATAAAAGTATCCACCTTTAATAACTTTTGTAATACTGGTATTTAGAAAAAATCCAAAAACACGTCAATTTATGTTGGAAGGGGCAAGCATTATGGTTTATTTAAACTTACTGGAAAAGCCACCCCCTCACTCCTAGCAGCATCCCCTTTATTTTTTTAAATTACTTTTCATATTTCTTATGTAAAATTTGGATACTCCTCTTTGAGCTGATTTCAAAAATGTATAATACTTGTAGGTTAAAGTGGTTAGTTTATGAGATAAACAATTTTTCTTTTAAGAGCACAAATTTCACTTATTATTTACTTTCACCTTATTTGCCTGTACTAAAATGGGTTGTACAACAGTTTAAACTCTTTAATCTTTTTAACTGTGCTATTTATTCTACTTAAAAAATCCAAACAACAAAAAACTCTACTTTTTATTAAAGTTTGACATTGTCAACTAGAATTTGTAGTCACTATTGATAGTGTAATTTGATACATTATTTATTTTGTTTCTCTGAAATGGTTTACTCTTTGCAAGAAAGAATTGAAATTGTAGGTTTATACTACCAAAATAATAATTGTGCAAGAGCTGCTGCTAGAATATTTAACGAATTACATGACGGAAGACATGCAACTCATAAGTATGTAATTCAACTGATGGAGAAATTTACCACAACAGGGTCTGTTTGCAATAAAGTGCATAAGCGAGAGGGACTCGTAAATAACGAAGCAATCCAAGTGGCAATTTTAGGGCAAGTCAGCTTAGAGGCTCAACAACCCCAATCGTTGTCAACAATAAGTAGAGCGATCGGTGTTTCATCTTCTACAGTTTTCCGAGTTCTACATAAATTCAAGTACCACCCATACAAAGTTAAGTTGGTGCACGAGTTGAATGAAGATGATTTTGATCGTCGTCTAGAGTTTTGCGAATCAATGACGCAAATTATCAATAACAATCCACAATTGTTAAACAATATTTGCTTTTCTGATGAATGCTCATTTTCATTAAATGGCTTAGTAAGTAGGCATAATTGTAGATATTGGGCTGAAAGTGATCCACATATTATGCGTGAATTCCATACACAACATCCCCAAAAGTTAAACGTTTGGTGTGGTATCCTAGGTAACCACATTGTCGGACCT
Source organism: Galerucella tenella (assembly GCA_910591685.1). Lineage (NCBI taxonomy): Eukaryota > Metazoa > Arthropoda > Insecta > Coleoptera > Chrysomelidae > Galerucella > Galerucella tenella. Next base: position 18,846 of record CAJUYH010005212.1, read on the forward strand.
TTCTTCATCAACGGAAATTTAAATGGTGAATCATATCTTGAGCTACTCAGGGAAGGGGTTGACCCACGTATTACAACAATAATAAAAAATGATGATAACCTTTCCGAAGATTTACTGGTATTTCAACAAGACGGAGCTCCCCCACACTATGCTATGCCTGTCCGACAATTTTTAAACGAAACATTCCCCGCTCGTTGGATAGGTAGAAGGGGGCAGATGATGGAGTGGCCATCTAGGTCACAGGATTTAACACCCCTAGACTTCTTTTTATGGGGGTATTTAAAAACAAAAGTTTCAAACGACGCGCTGTCAGAAGCGATTTGCGTTCTTAGGTATTTGACGTTTTAAAGAGACGATTTGATTTATTCATCTTAGTTCATTTTAGCGTGAATTCTAATAATAATAATAGAATGTGATTGGCCAACGAGAGTGAATTCTTTTTATTATTCACTGGTGTGAAGAATTTATATCATTATGCAGCTGAATATGTAAAAATGATTTGTGCGTTATTATTCAGTCGTGGAGAAACCTACTTGAATGTCGACAACACATTAACGTCACAAAAATAAATTTTTTCATAATTACATTAATTTAAAATAATCCCCTGATTGGGATGAACTGTCTTCAAATTTTGAACATTTTCAGTTTAAATTTTAATATCTCAAACTACTACACGAACACGTGTTAGTAGAACGGAAATTGAAGTGACACCACTTTAATTTGAAGTTAACAAATGACAATCTAAGTGAACACAGAACTCAAGTTATCCAACATGAGTATAAAAATAACATTGTAATAATTTTGTGAAAATGTAAATATTAAAGAACCCATTTAAATTTGCAAAAATTGTTGTGAATAAAGTAATTCGGTAATGTCCCAAAACAAATATGTAAATTTCCTAAATAATTGTAAATAAATAAATTTGATATTGAGTTCTAATGAGGACCCATCAAATTATAAGATGCTGAAAAATATTAAGGGTCTAATGAGAACCCATTACTAAATCTAATTCAAATTAGAAAACTTACACATAGGTCAAGAGAGATTCCAAAAGGGCATAAATTAATTCAAAAATTATAAAATATTTGTGTAAATTAATGAAAGTAATTATCTGAGAATAATTGCAGATAACAAATTTTTATGAATAAACATTGCAGTCTGGTAGTCTCTAATAACAAAAAACAAATCATCTGAACAGAGAAAACGGATTTGATTAAAGTCTAATGAGAACCTATTATTCAAATCTGATTCCAAAAACAAAAAAGATATTATGGGTCTAATGAGAACCCGTTACCAAATCTAGTTCAAAATAGATAACCAATCAATAGTCAGAAGAAACTCCAAACACAATAACAATTCAAATAATGAAATATGTAGAAACAAATTCTAGAAATTATTAACAACAAAATTATATTTATATCTAAAGAAAAAATTCCTTAGGTAACTAATAGTCAAATTATGTATCAAATAATATCCCAAAAACCAGTGTGAGTCATTTTCATTGAGAAAGATCTGACAGAGAGTCTAATGAGAACCCATTACTAAATCCAATTCAAAAAACAACTCTAACAAGAGTCCAGGAATATCTAAAATAAACAAATAACTAATCATGAATTTGTAATTTGAAAAAATGGAAAAATTTTTGAATTGAAGAAGAAGATCATTAACTGAACTATATGGTATCAGTCCGATAATATTGTGAATAAATATGAATATCATCATAGAGAGAACTCTTATGGATATACTATTTAATCTCTTCTGTAAGTTCCTTGTGGCATTACTTATTCTTTTTTCTCTTATTCTTTTGGGAATCAAACCACAATAATATTGTAACGTTTATTCTAATTTATATTTACAATTAATTTATATCTACAGATTTATATTCAAATACAGTCCTTATTTAATAATTTATATATCACACTAAACACACACTAACTAATTTATATGAGAGTCACTTTATAAACACTTTATCGAGGCGCGATTGCTTTCTTTCAGTATCAACACTAACTGACTAACTGACTCAGCTGCGATGCTCGTCGCCTATTTATACTAGCACGTATGTATTTCTAGAAGCCTCTCGAACTCGAAGTTTTGGTGGATGCGCCAGGTTTTTCTAGATGTTACGTATTCCAGATCATTCTAGAAAATAAGGCGGAGGAGCCATAGTCGTATCATATGGGAATTTCACTGGGGGCACTAATTGAGCACATTAATGCAGCAGCTCGCGTAACATTGCCACCTCCTTAAGAGACAGTTCCTCCTGGAACTAACTAGGAAACTGAAACGAGATGACTGTATCGGCAACTGGTTCCCTTGTTACATTTTCCAGTTGCATGGAAGTAACATGCGACCGTCTTCTCTGTTGGCTGTGTCTCCCGTACTTGGCCGCAGACTAGTACCTGCACTTCGGTGTCTCGGAAGATTACTTCTACCATGTTACGTATTATTCGCCAATCTAAATGCCTACATTCAATCTTGGGCATGGCTAGCCTATGCACGTCCAATTCAAGCACATGCTCCCTCAAGCCTCGTAAGGCTTCCCAGACATCCTCGTACGTTGGTCTTTCGTCGAAGGTGTTTCTCGTCACTAGGTGGAAATTGTAGCGGGAGCCATCTTGCAGCTTCAGAGCTTTACCTGGTACTGGTAACTGGTCTTGCAAACGTCGGGCGCCACTCTTCTTTATGAACAGAGATGCCAGTCCGCGTGCATCGGTTACGCTGGCAGGGATGTTTATTGCCAGTGAGTATTCCTCTGGAACGGTAAGCATGTCTTGTCGTCTCTCAGTGGTGACGCCAAATCTTGCTTTTCCGGTACCACCATAAGCACCCATGAACTCTCCAAAAGCAGGATCGGCTACTTCCTGAAGCTAGTTTACTTCCTCATCGTGGTCACCCTCGAATGGCGCTAATCGGTTACGGTGTACCACCTTTGGCTTTCCGTTTGGGATCTTGCTGATACGATGAATGACATCGTTGATTCGTTTTTTCACGAGGTACGGACCGTCCCAAGCTTTCTGCAACTTTGGAGAAAAACCCTTTTGTCTTCTTGGGTTATGCAGCCAAACTTTGTCTCCTTCGTGGAAACCTCCTTCTGTAGCTTGTGTATCGTACCTTTTCTTCATCCTGTCGCTAGCGATCTGGAGATTCGATCGAACCAGCTCGTGTACGTCGTCCATTCTTTTTCTCAGCTGGGTCACGTAATCTTCACCAGCTATGTCTTCTCCGGGTCGGCATCCAAATTCAAAGTCGCAGGGTAATCTCATTTCGCGTCCGAACAGAACTTTTGCTGGTGTTTGGCCGGTAGACTCATTGATGGCGGATCTGTAGGCCATCGCAAATAGCGAGAGATATTGGTCCCAATCTCGCTGATGGTTAGATACTACTTTAGACAGGTATTTGCCAAGAGTTCTGTTCATTCGCTCTACCATTCCGTCCGACTGTGGATGCAAAGCAGTAGTTCTCGTTTTCTTCATGCCGAGCTTTTCACAAACTTCCTGGAACAGCTGGCTTCCGAAGTTTCTGCCCTGGTCGCTGTGTATTTCCAGGGGCACTCCATATCGGCAAATGAACTCATTCAAAAGCACGTCGGCAACAGTTGCGGCTTCTTGGTTTGGAATGGCATACGCTTCTACCCATTTTGTGAAATAATCCATCACCACCAAAATGTACCTGCTGCCATTTGCTGTCGGTGGGAACGGTCCGGCAATGTCCAGGGCAATGCGTTCAAAAGGGCTTCCGACATTGTACTGCTTCATAGGAGCCTTTCTTTTTCCTTGTGGTCCATTGGTCGTAGCACAGGTAGTGCACTTCTTACACCATTCCTTCACATCTTCGGAACTGTGCATCCAATGAAACCGTTCTCGTACTTTCTGGAGGGTCTTCTTCACACCTAGATGTCCTCCTGACGGACTGTCGTGTAATTTCCGCAATACTGATGCTACCCTTGTTCTTGGAATCACCAACTGTCTTCTACTTTCGGAACCTTCATCGTTCTCGATTACTCGCTGTAGCAAACCGTTTTCCAGAACAAGCGAGTCCCACTGGGCCCAATACGATTTCATCGTTGGCGAGTACCTTGAAATCTCCTGCCAAGTAGGTCGACAGTTTTCCTTTTTACAATGTCGGATTTTCTTCAAGTCGGGATCGTTCTCTTGTTCCTCTTCCAACTTTTCCGGTGTCCATTCGTCGCTGGTCATCGTGGTTCTTCGAATGGCAGCTTCCTTAGCTTCTGTTTTGGTGCAGTGAGAGCACTCTGCTGGGCATGGTCTTCTAGAGAGTGAGTCTGCATTTCTGTGGCTTATTCCGGCTCTATGCTCTATGCTCAATGGTGAAATTATATTCTTGGAGCCGCTCGATCCATCTGGCGATTTGACCTTCAGGGTTCTTAAATTGCATAAGCCACTTAAGTGCGGCATGATCGGTTCTAATCACAAATTTCTTCCCATACAGATACTGATAGAAGTGCTCCACGGACTTCACTACTGCTAGGAGCTCTCTTCTTGTGACGCAGTAGTTTTGTTCTGGTTTGGAAAGAACTTTACTAAAATATCCCAGAACTTTCTCTTGTCCTCCTTGAACCTGTGATAGCACTCCTCCAATTCCAACATTGCTAGCATCAGTATCTAGTATAAATTCTCCCTCTGGTAGTGGATAGCCGAGTATAGGTGCAGTAGTCAAGTGCTTTTTCAAGGTTTCGAACGAAGTTTGACAGTCTTCGTCCCAGCGAAACTCCCTTGCTTCCTCTGTAAGTCGTGTCAAGGGTTTAGCGATATCTGCAAACTCCTTTATAAATCGCCTGTAGTATAATAATAATAATAATAATAATATATTTATTGCTTCTATTGACAATAATCAAATAGCAAGAGTTCCAATTAATGCAATAAGAAAATACAACAACGTTTATGAATAATCAAACAATAAAAACAAATAAACAGCCTTCTCCACTAACTCAAAACAAAAGCTCTTAATTATAAGACGTTAATGAAAAAGTATTCTTATTTATTTATTTTCACTGAATTCATTGAAAACAATCAAATAGCAAGATTTTTAACTAATACAAAAAGAAAAGATAACAACTTTTATGAATAATTAAAAAAAAAAAAAACAAATAAATAGTCCTCTTCATTCATTCAAAACAAAAGCTCTTAATTTTAAAACATTAATAAAATAGTATGCGACAGCTTTCAAACTCTCTGAGTTACCTAACATGTCAATAAACTGCTCAAAACTCTGTAATGCAT
>CAJUYH010005213.1:0-24081 GCA_910591685.1 Galerucella tenella
GGAAAGTGGTATCACATGAGTGACATTGTGATGTTAGCAATATGGCGTCGACGGCAGAGCCGGACTATTTAAATTTTCAATCAATAAAAATATATTCACTAGTGAAATTCTTTTTCACCTAGTAGAGTAAGATCCCAGAGCGATAAGACATAACTTATTTTCACATAAATGAAACCTCATGTTCTCAGTAGTGTCTTATGTGCTCAGAATACCTGCGCGCTTGTGGAACTTGCCGAGTGACACCTGGGCAGGTACCAGGTGTGAAAGGTAACTAAAATTAATAGTTATTTAACTTAAATTTTTATAGCTGATTTTTATATATATTTTGGAGAGTATTATTATAAAGTTATACCATAAGCGTCAGACACTTTTCATGACTTTTAAATATGTTGTTAAGACAATTGTTACGAAGTTATATTTAATTAGTCAGACAAAATTGATTGACCAAACACCCCTTAAACAGCAAAATTATTCAGCCGTGAGTATGAGCGCGAAAGCTTTATAGGTGCGTTTCGGAACGAGTGAGACGGTCTTACTAACTCAGTTCCCCTTCTCTCATTCGTGTAATTCTTCTGTGTATTGTGTATGTGTCCTATGCGTGCAACCTAATGGTATACACTATATAGTATAGTTCGTATCTGTGAGACCACATGTTTTTGTTGTTTACGTCGTGTAATTTTTGAGTGATTACATTACTTGATAACGTGAAAATCATGGAAGAAGCAGAATCAGCAAAATTAAAGCGTATATTTTGTGAAAAATCCCATGATAAATCAATATTATTTACCGAGGACATATTTAAAGTGTAAAATCGTTTTACAACATCGAGTGACACATAACCTAAAATTCAAAGACTTGGTTCACTTTGGTGATCCTGAATTATTTACCGATGAGCACAGACAAGAAGATATTTTCAAGATTATCCAAACGTTTATCTGTGAAACCTATAGTGCCCCGATACACACGCTGCCCGTCTTCAGCTATTTTTAAATAATTACAACGTATCTAATATAAATGAAGAATTTAACCGTAAAAATTTAAAAAACTTTGATGCAAGCAGTTTACCACCGTGTAAAACTGAGTTATTCCAACAAGTTCTACGAGCTAATTACATTTCTAGCATATGGAATTATACACATGAAAAACAACCAACCATTCTTACTCCTGAACAAAATGGATGGAGGTTAGAGGAAAACCAGTTTCACTTTCATTGGTTTGATGGTGACCAATTACCAAGGGACGTTGGTGAATCTCTTCAACAATCAGGTACTATAATTGAAGTTCAAGATTAAAATTTATTAAACTTGTAATTTTATGTATTTTAATACTTAGTTGGACAGTATCGTGATTGGTTAGAGTTAGTAAGACCGTCTCACTCGCTCCGAAACGCACCTATAATGCTTTCGCGCTCATACTCACGGCTGAATAATTTTACTGTTTAGGGGGTGTTTGGTCAATCAATTTTGTCTGACTAATTAAATATAACTTCGTAACAATTGTCTTAACAACATATTTAAAAGTCAGACATGTAAAAATAAGTTAAGTTCATTCATTTCTTGTAGAGCTTTAAAGCGTCTGACAGAAGTTCTGGCCCATGAAAAGTGTCTGACGCTTATCGTATAACTTTATAATAATACTCTCTAAAATATATATAAAAATTAGCTATAAAGATTTAAGTTAAATAACTATTAATTTTAGTTACCTTTCACACCTGGTACCTGCCCAGGTGTCACTCGGCAAGCTCCACAAGCGCGCAGGTATTCTGAGCACATGACACTACTGAGAACATGAGGTTTCATTTATGTGAAAATAAGTCGTGTCTTATCGTTCTGGGATCTTGGACTATAGGTATAGCGTAGTGGCTTTTTGAATTTTTGATTAGAGGTGGTTTTCTTCGTTAAAGTGTACATTATCGTCCTTTTTACAAGATGAAATTGATAATATAGAAACACTGTATTTTGTGGCTGCCAAGAACCTCTTTTCACAAATTTCAACCACATATCTCTTATTGAGGGAGTTCTAAGAAATCTACAAACATTATATAATATGAAGTTCAATAAAACTTATTGAAGCACAAAGAAATATATTCCAGTTCAGTCCTGTTTCGATTGTTTACTAACCTATGATATGTTGTTCCTGATGATTTTTTCGTATTCACACTGTCTCTACTTGTACAACTTCGTGAAGCACAAGAAACCATTATTGTTCAATTATTAAAATAGAGAAAAACGACACTTACAAAATGGAAAGCCAAAAATACCCAATTCACATCCACAAAACAATACTAATGTCAAGTTGACAGAGTAGTGGTAGTAAAATGGCGAAACCGATACCACTTTTATGACAGGTGTAGCGACTCCTCTTAATACTAGCTCCATGTTCACACCAGATAATTTGAATGAATATTTCAGGAGTAATCGCGAAAAAATTACGGACGCGAGAATAAAATTCAAGCTCCGAGCTTCGGTTAATGAAATCGCTGGCCCCCCCAATAATTCCCATGGTACCCTCAGAATTGCCTTTCCAATTTAAACTGCTACAATTTCCCGTAAAAATAGCGTTTGAAATGACAATTATTATTAAAGCGTAGGGTCAAACATTAAAAGTTGTGGGAGTAGACTTAAGCATTGTGTGTTACTGTTTAAACCAAACTTAATTTCAAGAAGCAAAGGGGAACATCACCATCAACCGGTTTAAATTCACATCGACACACAATAATCATCTCTTGTAAAAGAGAAGCGTTGAAGAACTAGTAGAAATTATAAGTGGTGTTTTAAAAGAAACCTTCCATCCAACATAACCACCGAGGATGAACTCCAGCGAAGCTTTCCATCACAATGAAACGTTAACTTTGTTGGTTAACATTTCAGATAATAAAAATGTGCGATAATGACTTCAGAATTTAGATTTTTTGGTGGAATAGTATATATATAGTTCCTAAAATTATTTCATTCAAATATTTAATAAATTATTCCACTTTTGTGATTTGTGGTGGAATAAACTAGCAGACCAAAAATCAATATTCTAGAAGTATTTTACCGCAAAATTTAAAATTTTGTACGATCTTTAAATAAGAATGAGAAAGGTTCCGGCAGGTCTTCTCTCCTCGTTTGTCGACAATATAACAACTGTGCAGTAATCCATGTAATTATTTTAACATTAGTTTAAATAAAAACTTATAGGCTGCCGTTATCCCTAAAGTACCTATCTGGATTACTGCACAGTTCCTGGGATTAACAGTTCCTGGGAAAAACAGTTCCTGGGAAGAACAGTTCCTGGGAAAACAGTTTACTTGCACATAAAACAGTTTCTGGAGAGTCTGACTGTTTCTGGGACCTGGGTTCCTGTTAAACAAAGAAGTTTCCCAAATACCGATTCTGCAGACAATCCATAGTACCTACATAGACAGCTACATCATCAACATCATCGTCTACTTCAAACAACTGTGTTATTGTGTTAAGTATTTTTTTGAGTTAACTGTATAAACCCTCACTTCGTGGAGTCATTTAGAAACAGTTAGTTTCATTTAAAATCATATAAGTATTTTTTTGTTGTATTTGCTACTAACCCATCTTTTTTGTAATTTCAATACTGTAATTATATTCATTTTTTTACTCAGTTAGTTTTATTTACTATGCAGAAACTTTAAGTTCTTTTTTTAACAGATTAAAAGTTAGCTGACCATTAAATTCGATTTTCTTTCTAATCTTCTTTTAGGAAAGAAAATTAGTGGCGCCCTAAAATTACTTTTTCTATTTTTTTACTAGTTTTGCTTGTAAATTCTTTTCTTTATATTAATAAGGTAACAAGGCACTGCGAACTGGCTAAGGTTACCTCCAAATTTATTGGTTAGTTAGGCAAGAACCTGCATTATTCACTTTAACTTTTTTTACGTCATTCAACATCATAATTTCATCAGCGAAATTGAGCAACTTTAGTTTCATTGGCGCTCAACTTTAAATAGTTGTATTAAAACAACAATTTGGTTTCAATAACTTCAATGATTCAATGTATAAAGCTCATCCAAATTTATATGTGTTTTTATAATAAAACTCAAATTTCAATGTCGATGCTAATTGGCTACATAAAAAGAGTCGAGCTGGAGATTCAGAGAACCACAATAGATCTGAAAAGGACGCAGTGGAATAGGTCAATTATTAATCACCTCATAAAATCTAATCGGTGACACACAATTTGAAGTGGATATACCACCATCTACTGAATTTTAACTACTGGTAACGAGAAATTGGACAATAGAATTAAAATAAAAGTTATGCTTTTAAAATTTATCCCGAACGAATCTAAATCGGAATCCAACATTTTTATCTATTGTTTTGTAAAAAGTTACTATTTCAAATCCATTACTTCAGCAACTAGATATACCCACCTACGTAAATACTTTTGTCTGCTTCGTTTTTTATCGTTCACAAATGAACAAAGTTTTATAGTTTGTTGGAAACAATTATTTCGAAACCATTGCAGCGAGATGAAATTTCTGGAATGAAATTTTTGACGTAGTTAACGTACAGTTGATGAAGTAAAGTTATTGCGGTGGAAAAAAAAGAGTTGAAATGTATAGTAATAGGAGTCGGATTGTTTCTCGACTAGAGGGTTTTGTAAAACTGTTGTAGTTGCAAATAAAAATTTTCGTTTCAAATTTTTTGAACACTTTCACATTTCGAGAGTTTCTCAATAAATCCCCTCTAGGAAGAAAAAGCTTTGGGTATTAATATTCCAACCTCAATGCTTATACTCAAATAAAATTCAACATGGCATCCCAGGACAAAAAAAATATAGTTATGGTATACACAAAAGTGTTTACTTAAGTTACTAAAGGTGATTTTATTTGGCTTTATGGATTGTCTAGTGTCTTGATAATAATAACTATAATAAACAATAGAAAGGTTGTTTAATTGGTTCAGCACTACCGATCAGAGGCTTAGAGTCCTCGGCACCTCAGCCTTAAGGCTTTTTGTGCTCTTGGTTGTGCCGTTTATGCGAAGGGACCAGTTGCCTTTATCAGACTCAGTCTTTCATATCTCCGATGGAATATTGCTTCACAATTGAAGATAATGTGAGAGGCTCTTCTATGTACAACCGCCGTATAGGCTCCTCCCTACAAAATACAAATAAACAGAACACAGAGTCAGATGCTGCAAATGTAATAGGTACGCATATATACAAATGGCTCAACAACAAAAGGAATCTCAGGAAGTGGAGCTTACTCCAGAGCACTAAGCCTAAGGATTAAGTAGGGAATGGGAAACAATACCCGCGTGGATCAAGCAGAACTGGCTGGTATCTCAATTGCCACTAAAGAACTAACCAGAAAAAGAATTTCTGGCAAAAACATAACAATCTGCACTGACAGTAGTCAAGCCCTATTAGACTTGAACAGACAACGTGTTATATCGGGGCTAGTACTAGAGTGCCACCAGCATTCAGCTAACGCCTCGGCAGATAACAATATTATCCTGAGGTGGGTTAAAGGGCACGACACGAATTAAGGTAATCGAGTTGTCGATTCTTTAGCTAGGGAAGCGGCTGGACTAAAAGTTTTAGGATCCAGTGACGCTTCGACAATTGTGAAACTAGCCAAACGTTACACCCATGCTCAGTTCCTTGAGAGATGGGATGGAATCAAAGGATGCAGTCTTGCCAGGATCACCCTGGGTGACCCTGGCGAGCTGGCGTCGAAGAAATATTTGGCCTTGACCAGGGAAAACCTACGTTTAACAGTAGGGTTTCTGACTGGCCACTGACACACCTCTATGCAGGATGTGTGAACAGGAAGATGAAACTGTCAGGCATGTCTTATGCGAGTGTCCGGAGTTACCGTCAATAAGAGAGTGTGTGTTCGGTGAATCTTGACCTACACCTGCCGATATAAAGGAGATGTCTCCTAGTGACCTGTCCACCTTCCTGGGAAGGACAGCATGGACGATGACCTAGGAGGACAACTCCTCGGGAGGATGTACAATGGGTCACATGTGGCATAAGTGCTGTAAGTCTACACTCGCCCTCCCTACTTCACAGATACAGATAGGCTCCTCCCTATATATGACGATTGTATGCATGTACTTACTTAAGGTACAGTGAACGGTGAGTAAACCAATCAGCAATACTGAATTATTTTATAAGGTGCTCAAATTGGCTTTGATTATGATTCAATCGAACCTCAAATGAATTATGTAACAAATATGGGGATATTTGTCGACATTCTTGAACAATTCGCTGATGTAAATAATCTATAGATGCTGGTTGAGTGGCATGAATTTTGGTTTTTTGATATCGCCATAGAAAAGGCCTAGGGGGGGTTGAATCAGGTGACCGAGGTGCAGGAAATGATGTGTTCAAAAACAATCTTATATCGAAAGCGTAATATTGTTGAAACGCTAGCAAAGCTTATAACATGGTATCATCATTTTCTAGTGTTCGTGTTATTTCGTGATCAATGGCATCTCTGAGTATTTGTAGGTAAGAGTCACCCTCAAGTTTCTCTCAATGAAATATGGTCAGTCACCAGACGTTCAATTTTTGTGGTGTTTTACTATGAAACTCCCGCATTACGTGTTTGTCATTTTAAGCCCAATATCTACAATTATGTCAGTTTAATCCTCCATTTAATGCAAATAAACATTCGTCGGACAAGCAGATATTGAACAATAAAGCTGTAGTGATTGTGTTAATTCATCAATTCACAAAACTGTAGACGCCACTCGAAGTCGTCTTCATGTAGCTCTTGGACTCATTTAATTTTGTAAGGATGAAATTAGTGTTTATGTGAAATTCTGAAAAACCTGCTACAAGAAACACCCACTGCACTAGAAATTTGTAATATTGACTGTTGCTCTTTTATCGTGAGTTGTCCTAAAACGGCAACTTCCATAACCTCGTTGTCAACTTCTCGTCGTGGTTGGTGTTTTTATTGGCATATTGGATCCTGTTTAAAAATATATTGTCAATAATTCAATTACGTACTTATGTGTGGCAGTTCTTCCGGTATGAGCAGTATTAAACTGTCTAGCAGTGGCTCTTACATATTCATTGTTTTCGTAGATGTGCTATTGCTGCTACGGCCGATGCCAAAACATTCAACGAAGAAGAACCTCAGCTTACAATTTTGTTTTTGTGGTTGTGTATTGTTTTAGTTAATTTGATTTACTCTTCGAATATGGGTGGATTTTTGAGTTGCTTGAGTTTATTATTGGAAGATGTGGGAGTCAGGGTTTTCAAAGGGTAGTGCAGAAAATCTGCGAATATTGATATTAGCATGGTGGACGTAATAAACGTAATGACTTATTTTTCTTCAAACATCAGCAAATGTTCCTTACTTTGGTCAACTTCTTTTGATCCTTTGCTTTTTCAAACCATAATTTTCGTCGTTTTTTTCTCGTAGAACGTGTACAAATATTTTGCTTGGAAATTGATATTGTTATTTGTGCAAGTAGGTACAAAGCACTCTTGAACGTTTCGGAAACACAAAAGCGAAACAAAAACAAATAATCAAAACAACAGCAATAATAGAGAAAATATCAATGTAGATTCCGAGGTTAGGTTAGATGGGATGTCAAAATTCAAAAGAAGGGATGCAAACCTTAAAAATCCTATGGAAAAAACGGTTTATCGTTTTCAAGGTCGTAGGCTCTTAGACGTCACGAAGGAGGGAAGACTGACGCTTACGTGCATGCTTCCCGCACTTTTGATAATAGTTAGAGAGGCGAATAGGGGATTTTTCGGGAATACTTGAGCGTGGCAGTTCAAGATATGAGAGATACCTTAGACCTAATAGAACAACTTTGGAAAGTATTAGCTCTATATGTAGTGACGCGCGCCTAGGATTAGACGATCGGATTAGTAAAAAAAATCGATAGCCTGAAATACTCGAGCGCGTCAGATTAAGATATTGGGGGTTGATTTTAGTGTTTTGATGCTAAATTTAACTAATCTGATAAGTCCTTGACGCCGCCAAGTTATAGGGTCGCGAACTTTAAAAAAAAACGTTGATCCGGCATTCTCGAGCGCGATTTTTATTTATTTTATTTAGAAAAATATAATCTAAAACATACTAAAAATAGAAAATCTGCCGGTTTCCGCAAGACCGGAAGTATGGAGGAGCTATTTCGTCTTCCAAAAAACGCGTTGCGGCATATAAGTCGCGAACGATACATTTTACAAAAAAAAAGTTTAAATAAAAAAAGGTACTTTTATTTTACACAAAAAGGTATCATTACATTTTTGTCCAAAGCTGAAACTTTTGGACTTAAAGCATCATGAAAACTCAAACTCCCGGTTTTTTGAGAATATCTCGAAAACGGAGGGTGTTAAAAAAAATTGATATGAAACAACCATGATTTAATTATGTTACTTCTATTATATCTAAAAAAAAAATTTCCTAAAGCTTCTCGACAATTTTCGTGGACTCGGAAAAAGTTACGCGTATCTGTATACAAAAGTATTATTTCGAGTATTATTTACATGTACAGTCTCATTTATTTATATTATTCAATAGCCTGTTGATCCTCAAATTGTTTTTTGGACGTACCGTAAGCGGAACGAAGTGGTAATGTTACAGGCACTCAGCCACAATATGAAAGTTCCAGTGAAGAAGATGTAAATGTCATACATAACAATACAATTATAATTAATTAATAAGTTGAAGAAAAAAAAAGATCAGTTTACAATATAACAAAAAGATTTAGACTAACAAACTAACAAAAAAGCACTGAAGTGATTTAACACTTGTGTTGTGCATTCATTTAGTAGTAAATTAAACATTAAAAAATTTAAAAATTATTCATAGTTGATTTGTTTCAATAAAACTAGGGATAGTTAAAAAAAGAAAAACATTTAGGAATAATTGAACATACTTGAGAATTGATGATAGTTGTTATAGATATATGATTTTGATAGTTTTGAAAATTGTTTATAATTATTTACTTGTTTAATAGAGGCAGGCAGCATGTTATAGGTTTTAGGTAGTGTGTAAATTAGAGATCTATGGCTGAGATTTTTATTATATCTAGGTATGCTGTGTAGTAGATTGATTCTACATCGTGTATTATAGATCGAGGATATACCTATAGTTATGAGGCGACTGATTCTTATAAGCATAAGTACATAGATTGTGAAGATACAGACACCTAATATTACCAACATCTTCCGAATAAAGTTAATTTGTGTGATATAGCTTACTTTTCTTATAGATAATTTTTAATATATAATTTTGAACAGTATTTAATTTTTGCAAAGCGTTATTATATGCTCGTCCCCATATCAAAATACCATAACGAAATATCGATTCAACCAGTGACTTATAAATCATTAAAATTATCTTCTTCGGGAGAAATTCTCTCATCTGGTAAAATTTGTATATAAGTTTTCTTACTTTCTTGGTTAAATAATCAATATGACTTTGCCATTTAAGATGTTGGTCAATAATAATGCCCAAGTATTTGATTTCTTTTACTTCTTTGAATTCAAATACTTCGTTAATTTGATCTTTTTCTCCAGCTATTGTTATGGAGGTAAAATTTGGTCTGGTGGCTTCAGAAACAGTAAAAGCAACATAGTGTGTTTTATTGACATTTAATGATAGCTGATACAAATTTAGCCAGTTGGTGATATTTTTCATTTCATTTTGTAGAATCGCTTTTGTTTCATCCCAAGTATCCCTAGTAAAAATAACAACTGTATCATCTGCGTATGATACTATTTTAGCCATTGCATTTATCGAAAAAAGTGAGTTTATATACATTAAAAACAATATTGGGCCAAGTACTGTACCCTGTGGCACTCCAATTTTTACTATACTAGTATCACTGAGCACATCGTTGACTTTGACACATTGCTCTCGATCAGACAAGTAGCTTCGAAATATATTTAATACAACTCCCCGAATGCCGTTATTTTCCAAGATATCGATTAGCTTTTGGTGGTTGACAGTGTCGAATGCTTTAGCAAGATCTAGAAATACTGCAATACACTTTTTGTCTATGTCCAGACTCTTTATAATGTTCTATTACAGAACACATTGCATCAGATGTAGATTTACCACTCTGGAATATAAATTGTTGTGGGTGTAGTATATTATATTTTACAAGAAAGCCAACTAAACGGTCTTTTAGACACTTTTCAAAAATTTTTCCAAAATTATTAATAACACTAATGGGCCTGAAATTAGAAATTATAGTTTTATTTCCTGCTTTAAATATTGGAGTAACAACAGGACTTAAATTGATTAGGAACTATTCCGTTTTGAAAAATTAAATTAATGATGTTTGTCAGTGGTTTTAAGAGAGATTGATGATTATTTTTTATTAGATTAGTTGAAATTTGATCTATTCCAGGAGAACTATTGTTTTTTAGAGAAGAATTTTGTTTAGCAATTTCATTTTCGGATACCGGACTGAGAAACAAAGTATTGGGGTTTCTAATTACATTATCTTTATAGGTAGTAGGGGTTTTTAACTTTTGAAGCATATTTAAACCAATGTTAGTAAAATAATTATTGCAGTAGTTTGCCATTTTTTTATTATCTTTAAAAGAATTACCATTATCATCAACAATTTTTAGGTTAATTTTACAATTTTTATTTTCATTAGTGGCTTCAGAGATTAATTGATAAAGTTTTTTAATGTCGTTTTTGTTAGTGTGTATTTGTTGCAGATAATAATCATTTTTCGTTTTATTCAAAAGTTTGCTTAATGAATTTCTGTAATTTTTATATTCTTGATTTAATTGTAAACAAAAATGCTTATTGAGTCGTTTTTTCATTTTATCTCTGGTTCTTATGGATATGATTAAACCTTCTGTAATCCATGGTTTGATTTTTGTTTTACTGTGTACTTTGGAAATTATTTTTTTGGATTGTTCAATGTACTTATAAACTTTATCAAAAAATAGTTTAGTGGATACTTGAACTTCATCAGAGTTTATTACATCAACCCAGTTTTCATTTTTTAAAAGATTATTTAGAAATGTAAAATTTACTTTACAGAATGTTTTTGGTAAGTGTGTACTACTAGATATTGTCTTTATTTTATCTTCAATATTTAACATTACTGGATAATGGTCTGTGATATGACAGTTCAAGATGTATGATGAAAAAGAGTATTTCTGATTTAAATTTGAGTGCGTTTTAAGAAATATATGGTCAATACATGATTCGCTTTCAGGAGTTACACGAGTAGGGTTAGTAATATAAGGGACAAATCCATGTTTCGCAAGTACAGAAAGATATCTAATAACATTAATATCATTTTCTTTTAGTAAATCTATATTTATGTCACCAATAAACAACTCAAGTTTTAATTTTTGTTGATTATTTAAAAAGTTTAATTCATCAATGAATGAATTTAAATTACTTGGATTTGGTCTGTATAGTGAAAAAATTCTAAAAAATATATCATCAATTCTCAAGTTAATGATACACAGAGAGACACCACAAACAGTTAATTTATCACAAGAAAAACTATAATTAAGTTCAGATTTAATTAGGATCAAAACACCGTCATTTCGATTATAATCACCACCGTTATGAATAGTTATGTAACCTGGGATATTAAAGTTGTTCGAAGCTGCTGATTGGAAACACTCACTTATAATAAATACATCACATTCCGTTAAGTTGTATGCTTCGGTAAGGGCTAGGAATTCATCAAAATTTTTTTTTGCACTTCTTATATTAAAGTGCATAATATTAAATTTAATTTTTGAAGTAATTAATTTTTCGTAGCACTCTGGATCGATGTAATTGCCACGTTGACCTTGCTCCAGCTGACTTAAGTTGTCTAGGATTGTTTCTTCATCCACTTTAACCATTATTTAAACGGAATAATCAATTTTGCTTTTCATAATTTTAGTGTGGAATTGAATGGTGGGGCAATTCAGATCAGTTGCGTGGTGGTCAATTGCATAATTTAATTTATATTTATTATTAGAATTCATACAATTTATGCATTTTTTCCTCTGCTTAGGACAACTTTTATGATCATGTTCTTCACTGCATAGAAGACAAACTAATTTCTTCTTGCAAAGTTCCTTCTTGTGGAAAAAACCTTGGCAGTGGAAACAACGCGGGATAGACAGGTCTTCAAACACTTTGAGACGCTCCCATCCAATACACACTTTTTTCGATCCCATTAGTTGATTGAATGAATAAGCTGAACATTCACCAAAAATAGTGGTTTGGCCATTTTCATTTTTCTTTAGATAAGTCACATTAAAATCTTTTAGTGTTTCATTTTGTAGCAATATAGCCTCTTGGATTTCTACTCTATTCATATTTTGAGTCAAGTTTATAATTTTTACTCTAGGTTTACGCAATTCGGCGGTTTCAATTGTATATACGTCATTTAACTTGTCTTTAGCGACGGCTTCAAAAATCTCGGCTTCTTTCTTACTTTGGCATTTGATAGTTATTGATCCAGAATTAGAAGTCCTCAGACTTTTAATTCCAATTTTGAGTTCACTTGGTGTTATGGTTTTCTCAATATCGTCCCTAGTTCTTTTGGCATCTTGTGTACATTCTGGTTTAATTATAATATCAGGCACATTTGGATCTGGTTGTCTGTGTAGGTTTGGTGTAGCTTTTACAACATTAGCACAATCTGCGGTACTTTGCTTGGTATTTTCGTATTTACGGAGTTGTTCTTTAAGCATCTGTATAATTTCGTTTTTATCATTGATGATGGTTTCTTTGTCTTTAATGATTACTTGTAAACTTTCAACATATTCATTATTTCTACATTTTTTGCAGCTAAATTTCAATAACCGCTTTTGTAATGGCAAGCATTTTATTTCAGAAGCTGATAACTCTGAACAGTCAAAGCATATTACATACATATATGTATATACATAACAATACAATTATAATACAATTTTTATATCAATCTCATTTTTTATACAATAAATAATACAATTTGTACTACATTTCATCTACATTTACGTTGGTTGTACAACACTTTATTGTCATTCTCAAATTCCCCGTTTTATCAGCGAGAAAGGAAGGAAAAAAAGAAACAAATAAACATTTTCCGGTCAGATTAAGAAAACCCACCAACATTTTTGTCAGATTAAGAAAATATGCTTTCAGGATACCGAGATAAATCTTCCCTATGAAAATTCTGACGCGCACGAGTATTTCAATTGAACTTTTTTTGCATTTTCAAAAATTTGTTGTAATTTATCGTCACGCCGAAATCGTCAGCTGTTTTAAAGGGAGCTTCCTTGGAGCCTACTTAACACCCCTTCCTTTTTGACTACTTTATATGCCTACCCCCACCACGCAAACCGGCAGATTAGTATACCGTTGTTATCAGAGGCACTTGGGGCATACGTGGTATGAATATCTGACGCGCTCGAGAATGCCCAAGTAACTGTTTATTTTTTAACATTTTTGGAAAACCGTACACGCCATAACCACCGCTAAAATGGTTTTTACCATACGATCTTTTCTTTTCGAAATTACTTTATCTTTCGTTTTTAATAGGTCTCGACGGCGTTCGAGAATGTTGCCATTTAGCGACCTCGCCTTCCTAAGTATAATGTTTTTGGTTAGAAATACTTTTTTTGGTTGCTATGTTATTGTCCCCAAGCAAAACATCGTTTAGTTAATTGAGTAAGTGCTGCAGTGAAGGCATAGTTTACATTGGATTAATCCGTAACTCCCTAATCTAATCTAATCCTCTTGTAGTGGAGAATTCAACAATGCAATAATGTATAGGGTGTACTCTTTAAAAAATTGGGATGAATGACCATAGGGGGGAGTTGAAGTAAACTGTAAAGTACACTTATTTCAACAAGAATTATACCTAAAAGAATAATTTACGAGACGTATCGAATACAATCCCATATTTTCAAAGACACACAATGAGGTGCAAAAGCCTTGGCTAGTAGCGAATGGTTGGAAAGAAACGACACTAACAAAGATCTTTGTCCTACTCGCCATTTTTAAAGTTATTGGAAAAAATAAATACCAATCTACAAATCACAAGTAACAGGCTTTTTTTGACAGTTCATGCAAATTGAAAAAAATTAATTTGCTACAAAAACCTGCACATTGTGATCATGTCGAATACCACTCGAGAAAAAATTGTGTAGACAAAATTGTTCTCAAGGGTTTATTCAAGTTTGTTGCTGTTCGGCAATTTCATTCAACAAACTCATACCTTTCGAAAAAATTTTCTCTTGTGCTATTGTATATGAAAAAATTAATCTGACTGAATCTTTAGTTGAAAACTGAAAAACCAGGTATTGCAGATGGGCATTTCCTGATATCTAAAGAAGTTATTGAAACAACTACTCGTTTTTAGAGTTTCATACAAAAATGTTAATACACTTGGATTTTTTGTTTCCCTTTATTCAAATAAACGCTGTAATAACAACGGTTGTGTAATAAAAATATGACTTCATTGTCTCCAGTCAGACGACGACATTTACCGTAGTTGTTGGTCGTTGGGGCTCCCAAAAATGATATATACTTCTCATATTTTTCACTAATCTGACTTTTACATCATTTTTACGAATGCTGTACAAGTTGGTTTTTTGCAAATTATGTTTCGTACTGTCCAAAAATGAAACTAAAACACTAAAAATATTCAAGAAACGTTGAAATAAATTCTAAAATTTAACTTTGATATAATCCGGATAAATTTTTCAAATGGATTAAAGTTTGCTTTTTGGTAAAATTGAAAATCTAAATTCAGCGAAACATAGTAGCTATTTATTATAAAAGTCAAACACCAGATGAAAAATACCTACTTTATAGTAAAAATGTGCAATTTATGAACAAATAAATTAATTTACTGTTGAAATTCCAAACAATATATCTTAAATAAGTGGTTCTATTTGTGCTATTGAAAATTACAATGTCTATTATACTAGTTTGCTATTGGAATGAAATCATCCATTTAACAACCAGATGTTTATAGAATATTTCAGAGTTATATTTAAACTCGACAAAATATTTTATAATTTTTTAGTAACTGTTTAAGGGGTAAGGAATAGTTATTTGTTCCACTTTGCTGCCTAGGCAGGAAAAGTAATACTTTGCTGATTGATATGTGTCAGCAAAATTAATATTTGCTACCAATCGGAGAAAAACTATTTTATTTCATAGTACAATATTTTATAGCATATATAAATTGTGACATTTTTCAATAGTACCTACCTATAATTACTAATAAATTATGAAAAATATAGAGTGTCAAAATAATGAATAACAACATTAGAAACTTCTACCAAGAAGTTGATAAATGTAAAAGAATATAGACAACAGTAAGTCGGTATTATAAAGACAAGAAAGAAATTCGATAGGAAACATCGAAGGAAAAATTGACGAATGAGTTGAATATTCCGAGGGAAGAGAGATAAGACACGAAGAGGAGGGAAATGCGGAAATGCCAAGGTCCACAAATAAAGTCCTAATTGAAGAACCACAAGCTCAGGAAATAAAGATCATAGCTAATTTAAAAAATAACAGAAGTTCTGGAGTAAGTTACTTTTACGCACACGCACACGCACAAGTGCATTTGATGCTTTTTTATTAAAGTTTTGTTAAAACTGCGTTAGCTATTGATGATTACATCAATAACCAGAAGGTAACTGATAAACTTGTTAGTTTTTAATAAGCAAAGCCTCTAATGACAGAACTTTTTTTTCCAGCTGGAGCTGGACTATTTTTTTTTCTACAAATCATCAGATTTTAAGAAAGGACCCAAAAAAATATCGCCCAAAAATAAAACACCCTATAACTGAATATTCTTTTGCTGTTTATCGAGCTAGGTTATTGATTTAATAAATTACTAGATTGTAGATTCTGAAGTAATAAAAGCTCTACCACTTTCAGAACATACCCTCCAATTTTCACTGGATTAATGTGATTCCTCTCTGTTTTCCAATTTCTTTTTTTAAGTGAATCTTCGTCTGGGATCTGCTCAACAGCCGAGGCTCTTGAACTGAATCTTTGTACTATTACCCATGTTATCTACCTACTACCATTCCGGAAGCTTCGTGTCTTCTATATAGACCACCAGTTTAACTTCAGTAGTTGTGATGGTTGCATCATTTCCTCTCCAAATTGCTTCCGCCTTAGTCCTTGTAAGTTCTCGCAGAAGCAGAGTATGTGAGTAGGTGTTTCATCGTAGAGTTCACATTTTCTGCACATAGATTCACTAACTTTGCCCATCCTGTACAGATGCTACCTCAGGGTTCAATGTCCAGTCACCAGGTCGGTAACTGTCTTCAAATTTCTCTCACCCAGTTTCAACAGCCTGGACGTGAGTTCCTCATCTACCTTATTCAGAAAACTCTTAGTATGGAGGTGTCCTTGTGTCAGCCTCCATTTGAGTTGGAGAGCCAGTTCTCTACTTATCCTCTTATGTAATCCTTTGTGATTCGACAAAACGGTTCCGGACCTGTGAAGTATGCTGTAGAACCTTATTTAGCTAACTGGTCTGTCATTTCATTATATTTGACCAGACTAATGATGTAGAACACGTTTATGTCGTTCTCTAATAAAATTACGAATAGTAGTGAGAAAAAATAACGCATTTTCCTGAAATTTGTGCAGAGTGTAATTAGTGCCGGCATTTATCATTTGTGAAAAAACAAACAAAAACAAGTGACTCCTAGTGCTCCTGGTAAGCCACATTTCATTGAAAGAGAAATATAAATTATAGCGATCAATGATATTTAGCATAAAAAGAACTAACAACATTCAAAGCTGATAAAATTTATTTAATAGTCTGGGAGCTTAAAACATTTGAAGAATTTAATTTGAAATTTAATCTCGTCAATTGGGGAAAGAAATCAGTAACGAAGCAATTTATAGCCTTCTGAAAACGGTAAATGAATCAAACGATATTATAAAAAATCAAATAACTGAAATAACCAAGCAAAATAAAGAATTAAAAGAAACGTTTGAGAGAGAAATAAAAGAACTAAAAGACGATTTTAACAGAGATCTTTCTGTAGTCAGAAAAGAAAATAATAAACTGCAAGAAGAAAATCAGCAACTGAAAGATAAGCTTCTGACAGTTGAACGAAACCTAAGAAAGTACAACATAATATTATATGGTCTTGAAGAAGACGACTCTCAGCAAGACATAGTGAGACTTGTAGATATAGTGAAAGGCCAACTAGATATTAACTGCAATTTAAGCGACTTCAGAGACATTCGTAGAATTGGCTCAATAATTAACAACAAGTCTAGACCAATAATTATAGAGTGCGTGAGCTATTTTTTAAAAGCAGAGATATTAGGAAAATCGAAAATCCTAAAGGGAAGTAAATTGTTCTTTGCTTACGATTTAACTCAAACAGACTATCAACGTAAAAAAGTGCTACGCCAGAATCTAAAACTAGCCAAGAGTAACAACATTAAAGCGAAGATCGAAAAAAATAGCTTATTTGTAGAAGACAAAGAATACGAATACGAAGATCTTATAAAAAAGCCGAATGCAATAGAAATATTAATAACAAACAAAGGAAATAGCTCTACTTCGACAGAAAACTCATCGCCACAATCAGGATCGAAAAGAAAATCGAAGGAAGACACAGAACCAGAGCTTTCAAAACGAGTAACGAGGAATCAAAAAAACTCAATCTCAAATTAACTATTTTATTAATTTTGAACTATTTAATTATTTTATGTTCGTTTTAAAGATGTCACAGTTATTATTGGCCCTGTAGTTTTAAATTTTTATTAGATCTTCATTTTATAACTACTTTTGTGACCTCACTGTTTGTTCAATTTTATTTTATTTTTTTAATATTGTTATTTTTATTATTAAGAATGGATAGGTATATAAGGAGTTTTAGAGTTAAAACAATAGATACACGTGTAGCTGATGATATTAACGAAGTAAACAAAATATTAAATAACCCAGCGAATGAACATGTCACAATCTTTAACTCAAATATTCGAAGCCTAAATAAAAATCTGGATGAAATGAAAATCGTGCTAAGTCAAATTAATACTAACATAGATTTCATTATTTTTACAGAAACTTGGCAGTATGAATATCTTGACTGTTTTAAAATTGAAGGATATTCCCAGGTGTATAACGGTGGCACATTTAATCAAAATGATGGATGTATAATATACGTGAAAGAAGGTATTTTATTTGAACATAAAGTAGTTGATATTGGAGTAATCAAAGCTATAAAAATTAAAACATCTTTTATGCGGAAAAATCTTACTATAACAGCCTTATACAGATCCCCTTCCTCCATAATTTCTGAATTTAACAGGGACCTAGAAACATACCTGGAAAATCTTTCAATGGAATCTAATGATGATACGTACATATTTTTGGGTGACATTAACGTAGATATATTGCAACCTGGTAATGAAGGAGAAGAATATCTTAACATACTTAGTGGAAATGGTTATATATCAGCAATAAACAAACCCACTCGAGTGAAAGAAAACTCAAAGACATGTTTGGACCATTTATTTGTTAAACATAAATTAAATTCTACTAAAATAATTCCAATAGTTTTTAAAACAACAGTGACTGACCACTTCTCTACTATCACTCGTATGATATCGAGGGTAACCAGTATTTCATCATCTGGAAAACAAAAAAATGAAATGGTACCTGATACTCAAAAATATCTGTGTGAAAGTAAAGTTAAGTCATTACTAGCAAATGAGAACTGGTCAGAAGTATACTCTAGCAATGATATTAATACCGTAACAAATAATTTTATAAATAAACTTAAAACAGTTATAGATAAAAGCACGAATAGAGTAAAATTAAATCGCCTAAATAGAAAAAAACAGCCTTGGATAACACAGGGCTTAATAAATTCGATAAATAATAAAAATCAACTCTTCCGTTTATCAACTAAGACCCCTTCGCAAAATAACATTGACAATTATAAGAAATTCAGAAACAAACTTAATGACTTGATCAAACAAACAAAGAGAGATTACTACCAAAAAGAAATATTTCGATTTGGGAACAACTCTTCTGGATTGTGGAAATGTGTGAACATGCTGACAGGGAAAACTGAAGAAAATATTACGGAAACTAAAGAAATTAAAACTAATAATGGGACTATTATCAACAATAAAAAAGAAATAGCTGAGGAATTTAACAAATACTTTTCGACTGTCGGTGAAACACTAGCGGAAAAAATTAAAAATAAAATTAAAGATAAATGTATTTTAAATGATGAAAACCCATCTACATTAGTAAATAGTTTTTTTCTGTCTGAAACAAATCCTGCTGAAATAGGTGAAATAATAGATTCTTTAAAGAATAAAAAGGCTCCTGGTATCGATGGTTTAACATCAGAACATCTGAAAGCGGCTCGCGAGTTTATAGCTGAACCATTATCTTATATCATAAACAAATGCTTTAAGACAGGCACGGTGCCAGAAGCTTTTAAAATAGCTACTATCAAACCAATATTTAAATCTGGAGATAAGATAAATATGAACAACTATAGGCCTATATCCTTACTCTCCAGCCTATCTAAAATATTTGAAAAGTCACTAAAAAAACGAGTATTAAATTATCTAAATAAGTATAGTTTGTTATCTGATAAGCAATATGGTTTTCGCGAAGGAAAATCGACAGAAGATGCAATTTCTTATGTAATCTCAAATATAACCAAAAACGTTGATGAAAAAGTTCCTACATTAGGTATTTTCATCGATTTAAGAAAAGCTTTTGACACTGTTTGCCATAGTCAATTTCTAGGAGCCCTAGAAAGCATCGGATTTAGAGATAAATCGTATTGTTTATTCAAGAATTACCTCAGAAACCGCAAACAGCATGTACAAATCGGAAATGAATACAGTACCATGAGAAATGTACTTTATGGGGTCCCTCAAGGAACCGTACTAGGGCCACTACTTTTTAATATTTACAATAATGATTTATTCAAACTTAATTGTAAAGGAGACATAGTGAGCTTTGCTGACGATACTGTAGTTATATATAAGGCTGATACTTGGGAGGAATTAAAAGATGTAGCTGAGGATGACTTTGGCAAATTAGTTAAATGGTTTGATAAGCGCCTCCTAACAATTAATTTTGATAAGACTCACTTTATCCCATTCGCGTCTTACACGAGATATCTTCCATTATATGAAAACCTCAGCATAAGGGATAATCAACTTAAAATTGCATCCAAACCATCTGTTAGATATCTGGGAATATTTTTAGATAGTAACCTAAAGTGGGAGATAAACATTAATAATATAGTAAATAAAATAAGATATGTCTTATATAAAATTAAATCTCTGTCTGATATACTTACCATTTCACAACTTAAGACATTATATATCTCGCTTGTAGAACCACATTTGCGATACGGAATTGTAGCTTGGGGGGCTGCTGCTAAAACTTACATTGAAAAATTAGAAAAAATACAGAAAAGAGTTTTAAAATCAATATATAAAAAACCACGTACTTACCCTTCTAACCAACTCTACTCAGAAACCCAAACATTTGACATAAGACAATTATATTTCTTATTAACAGTTATTCGACAACACAAGTTAAAATGTAAACTTAAAACATCTGATCATAACTATGAAACTAGAAACAAATCTAATTATACAATACCGCGACCGCGGAAAAATACTCTGATTCGCTCCTTTGTATTCCTTGGCCCAAAATTCTATAATATTATTCCGTCTGAATTAACAGCAATTCATTCATTAATATATTTCAAATCCAGATTGAAAAAATGGCTTCATCAAATACCCAGAATCCAAATTCACCAATATGTCGATGCTACAAATGTGTACTATGTGTTCTAGTTGTTTTGAATTAAAAATTATTGTTATCCTCTACGTTAATGTATTAAATGTTATTATTATTTTTTTCTTTTCCTTGGATTTCTTATGAACTTTCACTAGTAATATTTTTATTAAGTAATATTGGCTTCATTTTAATTAATAATGGTAATAAATAGTAAACAAAATTCATATCCACTTTCAAGGATTGTCCTTTAGTGGGGGAATTGGTTTATATGTCAACTCATTAATTTTTGATTAAATACCAACTTTTGGACACTTATTATGTTATTATTATAAGATCTAAAGCAAGTAAATATTCTATGTTTTGTTATTTTTTATTTATTTATTATTTGTAATTGTAATTGATTAGTGTTTTGAATGGTACGAGTAGTTGTGTTGATAGGATTAAATTTATTATCGCATACAAGCTTCAAGCTTCAGCGATTTATCATGTTTATTTTCCTTTTGTATTACACTTTATAAAACATTTTTTTTTTTTCGGAAATAAACATTATTATTATTATTATTATTACCTATGAAATCCCCTCATGTGCCGGCATCCATATTAGAGACATTCTGTTGTCTCTTGCCAGCATGTTAAGGGATTCTTTACAGTTTTTCACCAGTTTAGATTCAGTTTTAAGATACGTCTTAATTTCACAGCTATTTTCATTACTGATAAAAGAGAATTCGAAATTGGTACATTTATAGTGGATTTTCCCAATAATTATGAAGATTAGTACCACTTTATGCACTGGTATAAATTATCTGCTATTTTCGGATAATCTATAACCTTTGGTGGATGATTTACTAGTCGTTAAGAGCCTCCGTACACGAGCCACATTTTGCGGTCGACCCGACGTCAGAATTGCCGTCGCGTTTCGGTGAACTCAAGCTACCCATAAGAAACACTGTACCATACGTACACGGGCGTTCACTGCAGTCAAAACGGGCATCTGCAGTCTACTTGCAGTCGATTTCCGCCGAGTGGTCGCTGCTGCATCCGCCGTATACGAACCACATTCTTGTGGTCGTATGAACCGCGTTGCGCCGTCGCGTTCGAAGTCATTTGTACCTAAACGAGTGCATCGACAAGTTGTTTACAATGGAGAATATTTTTGATACGGATACATTTATCAGTGAAATCCAAAAATATCCATGTATATGGGAATACAAATGTGAATCCTACAGCAACAGAATTGAAAAAAAC
This sequence comes from Galerucella tenella, assembly GCA_910591685.1. Lineage (NCBI taxonomy): Eukaryota > Metazoa > Arthropoda > Insecta > Coleoptera > Chrysomelidae > Galerucella > Galerucella tenella. The sequence goes on from CAJUYH010005213.1 coordinate 21,972, forward strand.
AATGCATGGGCTGACATATGCGAGAAGTTTACAGAAAATTACTTTTTCTCATATTGGTGTCACAACGTTCAATTTTTGGTTTTAAAATTCTGAGTAATTCATCAAATGAACAGATTGACATTCTAAAGTAATTATAAAATTCTTTGTCATCCTGCCGGAGTTTGCCAAATAAATTATAAAAGTTTCCTTCCCGTCTTCGCGCAACCAAAAGTGGATGTATCCAAAGCGATCGTGCCTTCCTACTTCTTCTTCTTCTCCTTCTCAACGTAAGAAGTAGTAATGCTTCTTCGAAATCCATATGGACTCTGGAAGGTGATACCACAAAATATAGGATATAATACATCAACACCCTGTGATGTGGTTGCAGTCGCTTTAACTACACGTGCGGTTCATATGACCGCAAGTCGACCACAAAAATGTCGCTGGTTCAACCGCAAGGTGCAGTTGACGTGACCACATTTTTGTGGTTGTCTCGACTGCAAATATGTGGTCCGTGTACGGCCGCTCTAAGTGTTACGGAAGTCAGAAACTGGGACCAAGCTCTTCTAAAATTTGCTACCCTCTGCTACCTAGACGTATGACTGATATGTCGAAAATGAAAAGAAAACATTTCTGTTTTTGTGTAGGTACTTGTAATTACAATTTTTTTTTGAAAAAACTTCAATCGGAGATTTTCGTTTAAACTGTCTCATGGGCTAGTAGTTTCTTTAAACCTATTTCCCGAAGGAAGTTCAGTATATCCTCAGTATTTGGTTTAGGTAAGTGTGATTCTGTATTGCTATGCAATCAGCAAGTATGTTGATAGATCAAATTCCAGTGTGCCTAGTACATCTCTATCCATTTACAACTGATTACACATGAAATCAGTGCTTTAGTGGCTACTTGACTATCCGACATTATTATAATCCTTTGCATTCTATATTTTTCATAGATACTGAACTGAGCACACTTTCCTATGGCGAGAATTTCCACTTGAAAGATACTTGGTGCTCTTAAACTATCGGAGTGCTCCGTACATTCCTATCCCAGTTTCTTCTATTGCTTTTGAGACGTCTTTATATCATTGAATAATATTCTTTCCAGGTCTGGTAATGGTATCGGGCTTCTTCCATTCCTCAGTGATGATTTGTCTCACTATGTTTCCCCCTGTCAGGTTCCTGCACACCCCTTTTGGCTTGTAAATAATCTCTTTCTCGTGCTTCTTTCACTTTAGTTTACTTCTAGAATCAGGCTTATTGTCTCCATTCAACGGTTTTGGGACTGAGCATTCTTTTCATAGTAAAGGCTAATAAGATGGTTTTGGTTAAGACTCTTTTGTACGATGTCACGAATAATATTATCGAATTTTTTAATTGCTAATATGACAATGTTATCGGCACATCATTGGCAGGATATTCCGAGCTTGGTCAAACCACACAGGAGCTCGAAAACCGCCATACTGCGCATGACCGAGGATGCCACTCATTCCTGTGGACATCCCCTGGGTTGCAGATGAAGCAGATTGGAGAGCAGTTACGACATTCCTTTGGATGTTGTGCTGTCTATGCTCTTTTGACAGCAGCCTTATGTGGAGTATTGTAAAAAACACATTATATTAAAGTATCTGGATTGCCTAATGCACCTAATGCGATAGTTTAATGCACCTAATGCGATAGTTGTACAAGTGCAATCTCCGTAGATCGTCGCGGACCTTTCCGGACCCACCAAATTTTTACAGGAATTGTATTCTGAGACCTTTTGAAAACATTGGATCTTTTTTTTTGTTTTTCGAAAATCATTTTATTTCCAAATTATTGCCACTCTCTTTTGATATTACTACTGAGAATTATACAGGGTGGGGCACTATGAACGAACTATTCTCTGGCGTCTTAACGGCAAATAAAATTAGAAAAAATAAGACGTAGAGTTAAGTAGATTACTGAGGACTATAATTTAAAAATATTTTGGAATATACAGGGTGCTCCAAAAAAGCGTGCCGTATCAAAGTTAGGTTTTTTTTAACGGAACACCCTGTATTTTATCACATTTTTGAATTGTACTATTAAAAATAATGTAAGCTCATTAACATTTCCCTATACCTATCTAGTTCAGTTTCCAGGATAAATCGATT
>CAJUYH010005214.1:0-24077 GCA_910591685.1 Galerucella tenella
AAAGTTATTCCAAAATCAATTGCAGAAGCGACAAACACCTGTTCGTCCCCTTGCCTACTTTTACTTTGATCGGCAAAATATGCCAGTCTATAACAACATATACATATTTACCTGGCGTCATTTTCTTGACTTCCTCCAAGATCAGGTTTGTCGGTGGTCGAAAACCAAAGGACATGGTTGTGGTTAATTAAATGTCTGGCGAAGAATAAATCAGAACCAAAGATGGCTGGATCCGAAGGCATGTTACCGAGAGGTAAGTGAAAATATCTACATTGATCGGTCATTAATTCCAAAACTTTTTCACTGTTCAAATAATGTCGTACGATTGCTCTAGCACCAATTTTCTGCCAATCGATAACGTTGTAGAGTTCATCCATGTCCTAAAACGTTTTATAAGGTGAATCTGGCGTTTGACAACTTTTACATAAACTTAATAATCAGAGGTTTAAATAAATTCACCTCCGCCAAAAAAGGAGTAAGGAATCGACAATTTTCCTGGGAAATATTTCAAAAATATAATAAAGTAGTTTTTCGATAACATGTTTTTAATTTTCATATGTAACTTTGGATAGAGAATTTTCCTTATTTGCTTGACAGGAAAGAATATACCTGCAGCTAAAATAATAATAGGGCATGTCCACGACAGTTGACAATACCTTGGTGGTAAAACAATAAACAATAGACATGATGAAAAATTATCAAACAACAAACCACTATTAACCTATATTATATATACACATAGATTCAAAAGTTTTGCATCACCCTAAATCTCCGAAAAAAAAAATGTGTTCATTATAAATGGATCAGAGATTAATCAAATAATTAGTTTCAATAAAAAAAACGTGTAAATTTGTCAAAAATTTTTATTATCCAATAAACTTGCTTTAAACATAAAAACTATTCTTAGAAATTAAATAAATGAAATACTCGTACAAATTGATTCTTTTTAAAGAAAAGGTTAAGTGAGAATCTGCATGAGAACTTTTAATAAAGAGTATTTCCACCTCTAGAATGTATGCAAGCTTGAAGTCGTGTTTACCAAATTATTGATATTCTGTTGAGAAATATTTCGCCATTCTTCTTGGGCCACACGAACAAGCTCTTGTACACTCCTGGGTGGACTTCTGCGTGCTGCCACTGCCCTGGCAAGCATGTCCCAAGCATGTTCTATGGGATTCATGTCAGGAGATAGGCAGGCCAGTTTAAACGATTGATCGCTTCAGTTTCAAGATACTCATTTACAGCTCTGGTCCGATGAGGTCGGGCGTTATCGTCCATAAAAACGAAGGAATTGCCAACAGCTGCACGCTATAGTCTCACGTGAGAATGTAGAATCTCTCTGAGATACCTATCACCAGTCATCGTTCTCTCCACATGAATTAATTCTGTGCGATCATTTAACATGATACCAGCCCAAAACATAGCAATTCCTCCTCTGAAGGGCGGCACGGGGCGAGCATGGGCAAGCTGAGCAACTCTCGTTGGATCTCGCCACACACGTATTCGATGGCTATCTTGTACCAAACAAATCCTTGTCTCGTCGGAAAAAAACACCGAATTCCAAAATTCTTCAGGCAAGGCCGCGCGTTCATGAGCCCACTGTAGTCGGCGAACTCTGTGCTCAGGTTGTAGTCTGGGCACTCTTATTGGTCGGCGACACCTCAAACCTGACGCAAGTATTCGTCTTCGTAATGTCGAGAATACTTGAACTCCCAACGCATGTCTCATATCTCTTTGGAGTGCTGGTATTGCCATGGTCGGGTTTCTTCGGATAGTTAAGTGGATATAGCGGTTCTGCCGCTGATTAGTAACACGCCTTCTACCGCTTCTAGGTCTATCACGAAGAGAATTGGTCTGGAGATACCGGTTCCATACACGAGACACATCACTTTGCCAAACACCAACTCTGTTTGCCACGAACCTTTGAGAATGACCTTCTCCAACTAAAGCCACTATTCTCGCACGGTCAATCTCACTTATGACTTGACGATTCATGTTTGCACTTAAAATCGTAAAAATCAAATGCCTCGAATGTTAAAATGATCGCACTAAAAATTTTATCTTACAAATAAAACTGTAAACATCTGTATATTGCAAAAAATATGGAACATATTGAAATGGTAAACATTGATAACAAGCCAACAAAAAATTGTTAGCGCAAAAAAATTCCTTCGCATCCGAAGAATGTGATGCAAAACTTTTGAATCTATGTGTATTATTAAATATGCAAGCTCTACAATTAAAATAACTTTAAAAGTACACTGAAGCAAAACCAACTAAACTCCAACACGATCTATCATTATAAATCAGCATAACCTCACTATTAAGTACCACGTGTTCTGAACGCTTTGTTTATTGTTTTACCACCTGGCTAGTTTGTGACGTCACGTTGACATGCCCTATAGACACTTAAAGCCAAGATAAAATTGCAATTGTCATATCATATCGATCTGAGAGAGCGCAGAACCGATACGATAGGGGTTATGTACCGGTACGTACTTTCCCGTGGTAATGGGCTAGTTTCAATTAACAAATGAACTCATATCAGGAGGGTTAAGAATAACATATCTTCTTCCATGATAACGATATTTATCTCAAAAAGTTATAAATATTCATGAAATATAGATTTAAAATTTTTTTCAGATTTAAATAAACCGCTTTAATTGAACCAATGGCAGAAGCCCTTGTTGCCAGATTCAAAGTACGTTCTGGTTGCCTAAAGCGTGAGGGTTTCAAATTTGTCGTAATTTTAAAGGCAATAGTGAGATCTGCAATATCACTGGACGAAATCCAATACGCATGTTTCTAAGCTTCTCACCACTTTTGGCGAGATTCTCAATCGGTCCGAACCATGAGAGATTGAATCTCTCTCGTCCCTCTCGTCTCGACCCTCGTCTCACTAGTCCCTTAAGAATACGGGACCTGGTGTTAAATCCTACTTGACTATCCAAGTTGATTAGTACAAAGTGAAAGTCGACTAGTTGAATTTAACAGTTGTGAATTTACATCATCCACGTTCAGTTTTTAGTAGTTGTTTGTGTTATTTTATAGTAGAAAGTGTGCTTCTGTTCATTTACCTTTTAAAAGACATAAAACTAATAAAAAACACTACCACAAAATACTTTAAGGGGAATCTATCGGCAGCGATTTGACAAAATATCGAAATATTTTTGGCAAAGAATTTTGAGGTAATGGATGTATTGAAAATTAAGAAAAAAATATATCATGTAAATTAATGTTGAACTTGGAGTTCTCATCGAATAAAAACTTTGAAATGCTAACCAAATTTTGTTGAAAAAAATACGAATCATGAGGTAATTACACATATTAAGCAAAGTTTGAGCCCTTGTAAAGAATTAAATATGGATTAAATGGAAAAACTAATTGATAAGAAGTCTAATTTGAAGCTTTATGAATACTATATAAAAATCTCAGAATCCTCAAATTACTTATGACCGTACAATTCCTTATTGAAATTAGATTGATACCACTAAAATATCGGATAAAAATCCATCTCTCGCTTTTCTATCCTTCTATGACTGAAATTGTCTCTCTGCTTCGGTAGTCGCGTGCCGTTCCATTGTTGATACAACGCTCGCCGGTCTCCCAGTTCAGTACTGACGAAGCTTATAGAGTAGTACGTGAACCAAAATCCGCTTGGACCGCTTGGCTACCTACATGTTGCGGAGCTTTCATATTTCTAATAAAATTTTCGTTATGTGAAATTAAACGTGAGGACGTAGGAAAACAAAAAAATATACAAAGCATAATTGTGCAAGGTCGAATTTGGTAAATGCCCCTTAATAAAATCCGGAAATCAATAAACACACAAAACAATAAACCACATAAACAAAACATTTGTAGGTGATGGCATTTGTTAATGTTTTAAGAGGCACTCAAAATCCCCTAAAAATAAGAGGAATAAGCGATCATAAAAACTAGCCTTACATTACAGCCTTTTTGTAGCAACTCTATTGGGCGGAGTAGAATTCAATGAGACCTCTGGCGGAAAAAATTGTAACTGTCGCAACAAGTAAAATAATTCATTTTAAATTTTAAGATTAAGTTTCGGGGGTTTTATTCATTGTTTTAATAAAGCAATGATAAAAAATGTCTAACCTGCACGTGAATTTGAACCTGAGGAAATTCCATTAAATTAGAAACGTTTTGTTGTAATTCTCCTAGTTCCATGGCGGATTGAATAGCCAAAAGAGTCGGTCCTTTCTTTTCATCTTTGTAGGACTGCAATGTTTTTTGTAGTATTTTATAAACTTGTGCTATGCTAGTTTCTATTTTCACTTCGAAAGTTATTTCTTCAGGAGGAAGCAGATCTTCATCTGCATTTTTTTCTAGTCTATAAAAAAATCATAAATATTGTAAAATGAAAAACTCGAGCGCAAGACAGGCCATAGTCGGTGTTGTTTTTTTTTTAAAGAAAGACCCTGTATATTTGCATATTTTTGAGATCCTCTTAATGAACCGATTCTAACAAACTAAATAATGTATGATCAATTATGAATTATACAGGATGAAATTTTTATTTTTACAGTTATCAAACACATACATAAAATACCTGTTCTTTTTTTAATTTCTTGGGAAATTAAAGCACAATATTTTTAAATTCTTTATTTCAACGTTTCGGTAGCGTTCCAGCTACCGTTGTCAAGAAAAAATAAGTAGAAATTAATTTTTATCCCTAACTGACACAACAGAAAAAATTTGACAACTAGACAATCAAAAATATTTTTGAATTTAAAAATATTGTGGTTTAATTTCCCATGAAATTAAAAAAAGAATGAATAATATACCACAAGGAACATACAGAAGATATAAAATACCTGATGTATTTGATTTTAATACATTAAAATAAATGCTCAAAATGTTCTCCACCTATAGTTCATTTAAAAACCAGGGGGAGTAATTTGAAAAGCCTTACTCACACCACTAAAAGTTACCAGATTAGTTACTAAAGGGTGTGTTCCGAAGACGTAGTCAACAGTCGTGTTCTAAATATATTAAATATCCATTGAAATCAAAGACATTAGTCATAAGTCGATTTCTCCTCTGATCTGCAGTATATTTTTCAGATGTACCTACGCATTAAACAATATCTAAGACTTTTTCCTGTCTCGTTTCTTATTCAAACATAAGAAGATTCAGATTCACATCGACAACAAACAAATTATGGTCATTGTTGATGGTGGAGAATTACAGATAGTCAAGTTACTTTAATTATATTTATTCCAATTAAATTGGAAAGAATATGACAATTGATAATATGTTCTGGCAATAACAATACTACAAAATTAATAGCATTGTAGAGCAATATGCAGTATTAATTTAAACATTTCCAACAGTTATCTTTATGTTGCCGGATTAAGTGTAATAAAGCACTTTTCAAATACCTCTGAGATACCTTCTTCCTTCTTTTTAACTTCAAAAACCAATAATGTATTTTCTACCAAACCCATTCTTTTCTGTATTGTTTTATATCTTCCATGGAATGTTCTTCCGATGAACTTTGACGATTTATTCCCAAATATGTATATAACAAATAAATAGTACCTACATTTGACACGTCAAAAGGCGACACAGATAAATTTAATTTGTTTCAAGAAAATCTGAACGTTTCTTTGAAGCTTGCAAAATTTTGTCCAGCACAGATAACATTTTTGTTCTTCGAACGACATTTTTTATTCACTCATCACAATTTTTCGAAAGTCTTGGTATTCCACCAATATTTTCTGCACTATATAATGTTCCTCTACTTCAGTATTCCCTTAATACTCGCTAAACCGAACTACTTTAAGAAAAATGTAAAGTAATAATGTATCCACTGCTTCAGAATATCTTTGGTTTTTCATCCAATATTTATTTATTCATCTGTCAGAACTATTAAAAATGAAAACTATCAGCTGATGTCAATATTAAAAGTGTTGTGTGAAACTGGGCTGAATCTGACCAATCAGAGGTCTACAAAATTGCCAACTTAAATTCAAATCACTCCTCCTGGTTTTTAAATGAGGTATAGTTGGTGGCAATAGCACAGTCTCCTACAGAACTCCTCCTTAATTTTGTTTGAAGTTTGAGGTGAAATATTCCGTATTTCTGTAGTTATCCATTCTTTGGGGTCTACAATGCTAGTTGGTTGTGTTGCATATAATTTGTTCTTGAGATAACCGCACAGAAAAAAATCTAACGGCGTAAGGTCTGGCGATCTAGCTGGCAACTCAATAGTACCTCTTCGTCCAATCCGTTTATTGGGGAAGTTTCATCTAAATAAGTTCTTACCATTAAAGCATAATGGGGTGTTGCCCCGTCTTGTTGGAACCAAACATTTTCATTCGGTAAGCTAGGATCTATTGCGTTGGGATATAAGTTTGCCAACGTAGGAATAACTTCATTTCTAAGCATATTTAAATATTTTTCAGCTGTCAAATTTCCATCTATAAATATAGGACCAATAATATGATACCGGCCCAAACGTTCACCTTTTGAGGGTACTGAGTATGTGTCTCACGCATCCAATTAGGATTCTCCGCTGACCAATATCTACAGTTCTGTCGGTTTACCTCTCCATTCAATGTGAATGTTGATTCGTTAGAAAAAAGAATGGTACCAAGAGCTATCTCATTTCTGTTCAGCTTATTCATCAATCTTTCGCAGAAATCCATTCTACGATCTGGATCGTCTTCTGTTAACTCCTGCACAAAAGTTAATTTGTAGTGATGAAGTTTTTCTTTATGAAGACATCTTAGAACAGTTGTATGACTAACATTATTTTCACGGGCAATTTGACGTGTACTTGAAGTTGGATTCTCTCCGACACTTAACAAAATATTCACTTTCACATCATCTTCAACGAAGTGTGGTTTTCTTTTCAATGGTTTGACATGTCCAAGTTCTCTGAATTGTGCATGAATTTTAGACACAGTACTTTGTGAAATATTAGGCAATTCGGGATACCTGTGATTAAATAAGTTTGCCACCTCAACTTGACTTCTGCAGTTATCCCCGTACCCGATCATCATTAAAATCACAATTCGGTGAGTCTCAGTTAAATATTTCATTGTTATGTCGACAAGGAAAGAGTGTTTGACAAAGATTTTACTTTTTCAATATAAACTGTCAACACATCAACAACTGACAGAATAGAAAACAATCCACATTATTCACCGATTTAAAACAATCCACATTATTTACCGATTTTGTCTAATTATTGGCGTTTTTAGGCAATTTTTAGGTATTTATGATAAAATTCATGGGCGTAGCAGGTTTTGTTCAATATACAAATACGTCTGATAATTAGTTAGTTTAGATTTTTGATAAATCCATATTTAGCTAATTTAAAAAAGTACCAATATTTCAAGTGTAATAAATTATTAATTTTAAAATTTCACCCTGTATAATTCATAATTGACCATACATTATTTAGTTTGTTGTAATCGGTTCTTCAAGAGGATATCAAAAATATGCAAATATACAGGATTTCGTAACGTATTTCATACAAGATTTTTTCTAATTTTGAAGAAAGTAATGAAAAAATAAAATTTAATATAATTGATAAAAGTTTGGAAAACATAAATTTAGTTTGTTACTTCATGTTAGTTGTCAGTTTGACATTTTGTAAAAAAGTCTAGACGGAAGGTTTTTAGCGAGATTGACAAATTTTTAGTTTTATTTTTTTTAAATGAGTGATTCAAGTTCTGAAGAGCTACCAAGGGATATTAAAGAGGCAGCAGGTAATGCTCTATTATCAGTAATTCCCAAAAAGTCAAAGGCAGTTTATGATTTGGCATACGAAAAATGTGTTACTTGGTGTGATGAGAAGAAAATTAAACATGTTAATGAGAAAGTTTTACTTGCATATTTTGAGGTTAAGAAAGATCTAAAAGTTTCCACATTATGGACACTTTACTCAATGTTAAGGTCTGAACTAAATCTGAAAAGGAATATTGATATTAAAAAATATACAAATTTGGGAGCATATATTAAAAGGCAAGCGGACGGGTACAGTGCTAAAAAGGAATGGCAGGAGCATGCAGAAAAGCAGAATCAACATTTCTTCCAGTAGAAAATGTTATAGACGAAGGAAGCCATTTTCGTGTTGATATGCCACCTTCAAAAACAAAAGTTATACGGCAGTTTGCAATTACCACTGGAAACATTGAAAATACGAATCTTGTTGAAATACTGAGAAAATATATTAAGTTGCGTCCCCAGGTTCTTAAACACAACAGATTTTTTGTAAAATATGCGAATGGAAAATGTACCAGAAATCCTTTGGGAATTAACACATTTAGCAGTCTGCCAAAAGTTATTGCACAATTTCTTGATCTTTCAAATCCTGTTTTATATACTGGCCACTGCTTCAGAAGAAGCTCTGCCACTTTCCTAGCAGACAGTGGCGCTGATATTTTAAAATTAAAGAGGCATGGAGGTTGGATGGAAATCTACCTCTGTTGCGGAGGGATATGTTGAAAATTCCATGAATAATAAAAAACTTATAGCGCAAACAATATTTGGTGAAACATCTAATGCAATGTGCGCCGCTTCCCAAATAACAGCAAGTTCGAGCAATGGAAAAAATATGTCGTCTGGAATTAATTTGAATAATTGCAATAATTGTGTTATCAATATTTATAATAATTAATTAATTTATGTTTTTAACTTGTATTATAACAGTTTAATAGATAGAATAATTTTTTTTGTCACTAATTTTGAAATACATTTTTCGTCACCAATTGCATAAAATTTTACTTTATACAACTAGTTACAAAAAGTAAGACGTTTCATAATGTCAATCAGTTTTAAAAAATGTCACTTTACATGTCAAAATTAGAAAAAGAATTTTATTCCATAAGTGGTTTCCATACTGTATAAATGAGAAGTGTCTTGAAGTGAAAATATATTGAAATGAATATTAAAAGTGAAATTATACCTGGCCTGGTTACAAAAAAAAAGATAAATAATTATATTACTTACTTGACCAATCTTTCGGCTTGGAACAAATTCGTCATGTTTGGCATCAAATTCGTTTTAACCGTATCCAAAACGATTATGATAGCTTTTTTAATTGGCGTTAGAAAAAGTCCGAACATGTGTTGTGCTTTCGACTTATGTTTGTGGTGATAAAAATAAATATGTTTGACGGAGTCTTGAGATAAATAAGGTTGTCGGGATATGCTAACTTTATCCAATTGTTCCATATTGAAACTTTCCATGTTGGATACTCTCGAGGAGACCTTACAAACACACCCGACTTGAACTAAAGCCCTAAACAAAGATGTAACTTGCGTTTCATACACTCCTTCAACATTTGGATCTGATTGATCCAGAAATATTTTTCTAAAAAAAATTTAACAAATAAAGGTAATTATAAACAAGGATTAGTTGGATACAAAACTCCATGTAGTAGAGACACACATGAGTTTGAGTAAATTTTTTTTCCAAATTCCCAATGGGGTGTTCAAAACTATTATAGTATAACTATTGTTAATGTGATGACCTTTATTTTTAATCAATTTGAAGGAAAAAGCCGTCCAATGGCGTGCATAAAATTGTTCTATAAATTAGAATAATGTGAAATAATGATTTTTAAATGTAATTCAAATTGATATAGTGGATTAAAATCAACCTGCATAGAATTTGTAATACAATTTAAAGTCATCACATTAACATTAGTTACACTATAATAGATTCTTGTTTATGCATAACTGAGTTTTTGATCTAATATTGTAGTTTTGTATTTATCCCCAATAAAAAAATCGTAATTTCAAATTTTTTTCAAATCCGCCTTACCTATAGATTATTACGTCACTAATGTTCATTTACGATAAGTTTGCAATTTTGACATTTATTTTGTAGTAACAATTGCAGCCACTGAACAAAATCTAAATATCTATCTAAGTGTTAATAGAATAATTAATCATACAGCGTGTCCACGGATGGAGTGAAAAATTTTTAAATATTAATTTAGTGAAAAATGTTACTACTACTACTACAGAATGTGCAGGCGAGCCTTGACCTAGCCAAACTAAAGTCACGGTTCCGGCACTGAGGCCACTGGCGGGCCCATTGTGCCATTCCTGCTACCTAGTCATCCATAAAGCCGAGCCCTTCAATAAAGGCCACAACCTTTTTCAGTGGATGCCTGCTTGTGTCTCCAGGAGCCATGACAGGGACTCCGAAGATTCGCCTGCGTAATACAGCCCAGTGTGGACACTCTAAGAGAACATGAACTGACGTTTCGTCAGTCATGCCGCAACCCCTACCTAAGGAACTTTCCTCTACTCCTAGATTGTAGAGGTGCTTCCTCATACAGCAATGCTCTGTTAGGAGTCCTGTTATCTTCCTCAACCTACTCCTTGGTAATTCAATAGCTGCCCCAGCGTGTCCATCAGTCCATCCCTTCAGTAGAAGTTTGGATTGTCTAGGACCCTGCAGAGCATTCCAATGAGCGGGGTGCTGGTTCCTCAGCCACTTCCTCGTCTCCTTGCGTATTGTTTGTTTTGTTAGGCCGAGAGTCGGTCCCGGGCCGCAGAAAGGAACTGCCCCACTGTCCCCACCTCGGACCAATGGCTCTCCTACAGGCCCAATACGTGTTTGTCACCTTGCTTAGGCGATTATCAAGATGAGCCTTCCATGTCAGTGATTTATCAAGGATCACTCCTAGATACTTCACCTGTTGAACCACCGATAGTGGTACTTCACCAAGATGTAGACCCTCAGGTCTTATACCTCTCTTCTTGATGAAAGCAACTATCTCAGCCTTGGCAGGATATACTGCAAGTCCGTGTTCGTTACACCACCCATGTACCCTATTCAGAGCCCTTTGCATGAGGTCCCTGAGAACGGTAATGTACCTTCCAACAACAAGGACGACGATGTCATCGGCATACCAAATCGTTAGAAGGCCCTCATCCTTTAAAGGGGTTATTAGTTCGTCAATTACTAGATTCCACAAAGTGGGCGATAGAACACCCCCTTGCGGACAACCTCTAGCGACGATCACTTTCGCCACATGGTCTTTCCATGTGGCCTCTACTGTACGGTTGCACAACATGGCCCCAAGCCAGTGAGTGATCATTGGCTCTATTCCATGATTTGCCACAGCCCTACACATAGATCCTACAGGGGTGCTGTCAAACGCCCCTTGTATATCCAAGAATGCTCCCAGGGCGACCATGCCATTTTCCAGCGCCTTCTCCACCTGGGTTACCAGTTGGTGCAAGGCACTTTCGGTTGACTTGCCACACCTGAAAGCATGTTGATTGTTGTGCAAAGGACACCTAAGCCCAACCTTTTCCTTCATGTACCGATCAGCCATCCTCTCCGGTGTTTTTAGCACAAAGGATGTTAGGCTAATAGGTCTGAAGGATTAAGCGTGAAAAATGTTATTCTTGATAAAAAGTTTTGCTTGTTCTGAAACCCCATAAAATGGAATAAAATTCAAGTTTTTCAAAACCCGTCTTATTTTATAGCCTGGGGGTCTATTCTCAAACAGTGACATTTTTTGTCGCATGCGAGATTATACTTTTGTCAATCAAGGATGTATATAAAGAAGTAAAATCTCGTATGCGACAAAAAATGTCACTGTTTGAGAATAGACCCCCAGGAGTCTGACTTTTTGACATTTCTTCACATATTGGCTAATATTTCGGGAACCTTAAGGTTTGCAAGGTTCTAGTCTACGCCATTCGATTCAGAATTGAATTATCTATAAAAAGAGGAATTTTGAAAATTATAATTCTTCGCGAATTAGTATAAGTTTCGGTGTGGACCTTAAAAAATTTTCAAGTCCTGAAAATTCTGAAATCCATATTTAAGGTTTTTCGATGTGGACTCTTTTTATAGAAAGTTCAATTCTGAATCGAATGGCGTAGAACCTTGCAAACCCTAAGGTTCCCGAGATATCAGCCAATATGTGAAGAAATGTCAAAAAGTCAGACTCCAGGTTTTCATAAAATTGGCCTTTAAATGAGACGGAAAACTTGAATTTTACTTCATTTTATGGGGTTTCAGAACAAGCAAAAAATCTGGCGCCCGGGCATTTCGTTGTAAGATTTTACGTCAAGGGTGTCCATAGTGACGTGTTAGTGTGGTAGAAGACCACGTATAGGAAGAAAACGCGTTACAATAGTATTCCGTTTCCGTAGAGAACGACATTCGTGAAACTTGAAAAATTAATTTATATTAATAGATTTATATGGAGATGCTAAAATTCGTAACGTTATTTTTGGCCCGTTACAATATCCGTTACAAAGTGCAGAAATATACAGCGATCATTACTTATTAAGAGCAAAATTAAAGATGGCAACTGAGAACCAGAAAGGAAGTTCGAAAAATGGGAAAAATGGACAAAAAATTGAAAAACAAATAAAACCATATAAGTTAAGAGAAATAGAGGTATCCAAAAAATTTACAGAATATACTGAAAAAGAAATAGGAATATGGCAAGATAAAATACAAAGTATATCAATAGAGGAAATGTGGGACAAATTCAAATATAAATATAATATTAGAGACAGCAACAGAAGTGTGTGGCATTACTAGAACCAGCAATAGAAAACAAACGAGATGGTTGAATAAATATATACAAGAACATACCAAACTAAAAAAGCAAAAATGGAAAGAATATCTAAGAAATAAAACGACTGAAAACTACGAAAATTATAAAATTCAAAGAAAAAGAGTTAAAGACATGGTATTCACAGCTAAAAAGACGTGGGAGGAATTTGGCAAAAAGATGGAGGAAGACAGTAAAGAAAATCAGAAACTCTTCTTCAAGGTACTAAAAACACTAATAAAGGGAAAGTCGAGCAATGTAAAACAGTATGAAGTTATGATACGACAAGATAAGGAAATTATAGAGAGATGGAGAGAATACTTTGAGGAATTACTTAATGTAGAGAAAGAAGAACAGATGGAACTACAAGACGAAAGACATCAGGAACTGGAAAATGAGGAAAGTGAACCACTGATACAAATAGAAGAAGTGAAATAAGCAATACAAAAGCTAAAAAGAGGTAAAGCAGCGGGTTACGACAGTATTACCGCAGAAATGTTACAAAGTCTAGGAGAAAGTGGGATACAAATGCTTACTAAATTGTTTCAAAGAATATGGTAACAATTATAGAGGTATAACATTGCTGAGCGCAGCATTGAAAGTTTATGAAAGCATCTTAGAGACTCGACTTAGGAAAGGTAAGGAAAGATAATGAAGAGTCCGATGATTTCATAACAAAAGAAGGATTAAGACAGGGAGGAGTACTTAGCCCAGCATTATTCATAATGATAATGGATGATATTTTGAAGGAAGTAAAAACAAAAGTTAAACAGATTCAAATAGGTTATAGAAATATGGAAGTAGTTGGAATATCTGAATGCGATTTTGCCGACGATTTAGTATTGTTCGCTAGAAACGAAAAAGAGGTGAAACATAATTTAATAACATGGAAGCATATATTGAAACTACGAAACATGAATATGAATATGGAAAAGACAACAATAATGGTGGTGGGACAAGAAGAGCACCTTAATATAGAAATTGATGAAATGCCGATAAAGCAAGTGAAGAGTTTCAAATATCTGGGAGTAGATATACAAAACAATGGAAAACAGGAAGCAGAAGTGAACGAAAGAATTAGTGCAGCAGTCAAAGTATATTACTCATTGAATCGAAATTTCCTGGGAAGAAAAGAAATTACAACTAAAACCAAATTGAATGTGTACAAGTCAGTCTTTCGACCAATCCTTGTGCATGGTAGTAAAAGCTGGGTACTTACAAACTCACTCAAAAGCAGAATACAAGCAACAGAGATGAAGTATTTACGCAGGGTCAAAGGAGTGACCAGAAAAGATCGAATACGGAATGAAATAATAAGGCAAAACCTAAACATAGAACCAATACAAAAAAACAATCGAAAAACAGCAGCTTAGATGGTTTGGACACCTTTGTAGAATGGAGAACAGTAGACCAGCAAAAAGGACTTGGCAAGCTAGAGAAGTAAGCAAGAGAAAAAGAGGTCGCCCAAAAAAAACATGGGATAACACAATAGCCGAAATTTTAAAAGAAAAAGGAATTACATGGACAGAGGCGGCGAAAAAAGCTAGAAATAAAAAGGAATGGCGGAAGTTTGTCCACGAATAAGCGACACACCCGACACCCACAGCGGGTACAAACGGGTTTATGATTATATATACAATATCCGAACACTGCGTCGCTATGCATGAGTCTTTATCAAGTGGCTGCAAGGAGATGGTAGCATCCCTAATATCATATTTTTAGAAATAACGAGATAACGGTGGACCGCTAATTCCTATTGTACTTCTGTGAGGGATGTAAATTTTTAATAAATACATTATTACTTATATTGCAATAACGATGCAATTCAACATGTGCTTGAAGATAACATTTTTGAGATATACTTGGACATATTGAAATTTATGTATTTACTCGTCAAAATTTTTTAATTTCTGCTCTTATTTTTGAGTTGAATGTAATCTCATACAGTAACCAACTAATCAACATAATTTTATGCCAACAGCTGGGAGAAAATTATAACGTGGCAACGATGTAAAACAACTGTTATGTTTAGTTATTGCACTTTTATTTTTAATGAACAATAGTATAACTTGAAGACAGTCAGACATTTTATAGAAAAAAATTACAATTGTAGTCATTTTACAGTAGAGTTACCGTGAAAATGTCACAAAAGGTAATATAGGGGTTGGTACGAGTCTGAAAATTTTAAAAATCGTGTGGCGTTATTTATGGATGGTCCCAAATGACATTTTGAGCTCAATCAACAACATGATTAATAAATTCTGAGTATACTTACTTCCCATGTTCTTGATAGACTTCCTCTGGTACAGAATACATGTACAAGTTGAGAACTTGTCTAGCTCTGGGAAGCGTTCGGTTACATTTTTTAAAAAGCGCTCCTTCTTCGACGACTTTGGGAGTACGCAAGTTGGCGTAAAATATTCTGGGTACGATAAGTTTTACCATGTGTAGCTCGTTATGAACCTAAAAAAAATATACAAATGTCTTATACACGAAGAACAAGTTTCAAGCTTAAAATGTAATTGGACGTTTGTTACTGTGACAAATTAAAAAATGTAGAACGTGTCGCGGGACACAAGGTAGGAACTTTAGTTCCTTTTAAGAAAAAATTATGTAATACATCTGACGTTATAGATAAACAATTTGCATATTCCTCGGTGGTCGAGTAGTCAGCAAACCAGACTCTCACGCGGTAGACCCGGGTTCGATTCCCCGTGAAGAAGTTTTTTTTATTGTTTATTTTATTTTTAAATAATCATTCTGCTTAATAACGACAACAGGTAGACGTTTGAAATATTTAGTTGAATATTCATTATTATAGATAATGGTACGGTACCCTTCATGGGTGGGTCCGACTGGCAATATATACTTATAACAGCATCGTATATTTGAAAAGGGAAACCGTAGCATTATACAAATTGGACATTCAAGAACTGTACGTTTACACAAAAAAATTAGTGGAAACATAAAATTGAATTGTTAAGTTTTCAATTTGAAGTTATATTACAGTTTATAGAAATTTTTATTTTCTAGATTTTTTCTTAAGTGGGTCGTAGAAAAAATATGCTGTTCGACTCGTGTGTATTATTCATATCGCACTTGAACGATTGAGCACTCCGCCTACGGCGTCGTGCCGTCCTTGTGCGATATGGCCTTCATATCCACACTAGTTGCACAAATTACTATTTCTATCAAAATATGCCCTTTTACATTTAAAAACAACCTGCCAAATGTCAAATCAATTCATCCATCCATTTTAAAGTTATCGAATTAAAACATTCAAGTTTTCAAAATTTCAACACCCTGTATTTCGAAAAGTAAATGTGCTAAACCCCTTAATCCTCATATCATTTTGTCCAATTTTACGAGAGGAATCTACATGCAAACGTTGTAATTACCCTTAACGTTCGAGATGCTTATACCATTTTTTGCGCGATCGTATTGAAATAAATTCCGAATAAAATAATTTAAATTTCTTCGAAATGAACGAAATGTCAAAAGGGACATTTATACTTCTAGATCAGTTTAAAATATATTTTGCAATTTGGTGAAATTGTTTTTATGCTATTTATTACTTTTCGACGTCTGAACGGTAAGTAAATCACTCACCGACGTGTTAAATTCAGAAACCAGTAAGCACAACCTACCGGCCTGACAACTGATGCTGTAAATAAACAAAAAAGATCAATCGCGCAAAAAAATTATGGAAATAATAGTAAAAATTTATCCGAACAAATTCAAGTAGATCACCAGGACTGCGAATACCAGCTTTGCATAGAATTTTAATATAGCATCGGTGGTTCAGTGGTAGAATGCTCGCTTTCCACGCGGGCGGCCCGGGTTCGATTCCCGGCTGAAGCATATGAATCGCTGCTTCGTAAACGAGAGAGAGACTCAGGAGAGAGCACACGCACGCAAGCGAGGCACATAACGAAGCAACGTAACGTAACGGTCAGATCTTTTGCGTCGCGACCCCCGGTCGCTCAAACATAACCTGACGTAAAGAACTAAAGTTCCAAAAATGTCAATAAGTATGGTGCTTGTTTATTAAATTTTCATTATTTATATAGTCAAACGTTACACTTCACCAGATTCTCAATTAAATTTTACACCCAGAGAAAATGTACTGATATCTGTGACAACGAAGTTATAAAAAAGAAGCGACAGTAAACTTTTCTCCATAGATATCGAAGTTTTGTTGTGTTTTTCAATTATTATCATCCATCACTTGAATGACAGCCACGAATTGCACAAGTTTTGGCGCCTTAAATAATAAATGTAATTTTGTAAACAAATTTTAATCAAAAAGCTTACAACAAAGAAAATTCTTTGGTAAACAATAAAATCACATGTCATTGAAAGATAACGGGCTTAAAATGGCGACTGTCAGACATGCGCACTCAGAAAATGAATTGTAAAATAGCACAAGCTTCGCTTCTTGTTGGGGTGGTGTATTCTGTGTTTCTATGTCATTTGTCATTTGATTGAATTGTTTCCATGCAAATTTGAAGCCTCTCAAATATATATTTTTAAAAGTGGTAATTTAAACAATATTTTGAAGAAACTCACTGAAATGTTGTTATTATTAGCGAGAAAACATGTTGTTCATCACTTTCCCGGTCAGTGTGATACGTTAAAACGGTTGTTTGTATAAAATATTCAGTCCAAAAGTGATGGTTCAATCTTTTATTGGATTTTTCTCTGTAAATTGTGTATAACCCGCAAATTTTTCGACGGATAATTCTCAAAATAGCTGAGTACTATCGATTTTTCGCAAAATCACTAAGAAATTCGTGTGTCCATATAGTTCACCGGACCCAGAGAATTATAAAGTTTTGTTCGTTCTATCAGTCGATCCTCACATGCAAAAAAATATTGTAATGTTTTTCTTATTTATTTAAACAGTTTTTACCGTGGGATAAAATTATACGCTCACTATGTCTAATTACTCTTGATTTATTGAAGAAACACTTATACACTATAATAAACTTAATTTATATACACACTACTTAATGTCTACTAATTTATCTACACTCGGTATAATAATTGTCCTAATTTATCTTCAACACTATTTATATTCACTCACTGTATACTGAAACTGTTTACCGATTCACTGTATACTGAACAACTCCCCGACTCAATCGAAAACCCGCGTATTTACAGTGCTCCGCAACTCTAGAACTTTCTTGAATTCACCGCCTTCTACGCTGCGAGAACAATCTGGAACATTACCTGTTAAAGAACCTTTCTAGAGGGGTCGCATTCATAGTTTGCGACAGGACCGGCTTCTGAATGACTGAGTTCGTAACAATATGGTTGAGATCAGCTATTGATATATTATCGCAAGTACAAAAAGGTGTGTTGAAAATACCTAATTATAAATGATTATAATTTAAAAAGTATAATTACCAGCGCCCACAATCTAAATTCACCTGGCACTGCTGTCGGTACAATTTGAATAACTTGCCAAGGTGTTGTAAGTAACGACCTCTGTGCTTTTTGGATGAAATCTCCGAGAGTACCAGGAGCGGATGATCGTAACACACCTACGTTAGAAGTTGTTTTCATCCTTTTATTTTGATGTCCTACATTTTTCTGCATAGATTGAAACTGCCATTTTTTCGTTTGGAAAAGGATCCACGCCGTTTGTTCCTCCTTCAATAACAAAAATAATAAGTAAGCAGAGAGAGAGAAAGTCCAATATTTTAGCTCTTGGATTAGATAAAGTAAAGAGGTTGGTAGGAAAAAGGGATTGTAAGGACTAGGGAGGAAATTGCAGGAGTCCAACAATGGATGAAGAAAGTTTATGTTAGGGAATTGGTGATAGTTTATTACCCTAGTATTTCCGACGGGAGGAGGATTCCCTAAGACGTCTCTCCAAGTTTTATTTAAATCTTCATCGGAATACTGATTTTCTTTATCTGATCCTCTCTTACGTTTAGTAACAGTAGCTACTACTGGTGTTTTGAAAGGTGATTTATTTTTGTTTGTAGCCACATCTTCTATATCACCGGCATTGTGTGAGAAACCATTCATTGGTTTTGAAGCCACTGAAAACATATCACTGATTCTTCTTTGTTTGAAATTGTCATTTTTTTCCAATATTTTTTTATGTAACCAATCCGGATGACGGACTCTCGGAACTGGGTTCGGTACCTAGAAGGGTAAGAAAGCATACGATTTATTTATTTCAGTTTTTTGGCACTATGAAGTTATTTGTCTTCAATTTTATGAACGCGTTAAATAAATGAAACAAAAAATTCTTATTGTAAAAAGCAGGAATCTTATTACGTTGCCCAGTTTAAAGGAATTATTATTGTTATTATGACAAGAGCACCATCGTCACTCTACTATTGGTGAAATCGAGAATATAGTACTATTGGAGATTTAGAAGTGTAAGACTCATGAGGGGATACAAACAGGTGAGATAAAAATTATATGTAATCCAAAGTAAGACTGCAACATGACACTGCACCTCAAAAAGCTCAAACTAGCGGAGGAGGAAGAATCATGTGACCAAGTTCAAATAACTACTAAAGTCACCAAATAAGAAAATAAATCGCCTGAAAAACAAGAAAAATATTTTCAATTAAAAAATGTACTCCTTTATTTCGGCCCACAGTGTAGACAATATTAGTACTTACGCCCTGCATTGCTGCTGGTATGGTAATAATTTTTTGAATAGCGCCTCCTAACCGCTCTATATAATAACTCCAATCCAAAATATCTCTTATATCAATGTGATTCAGCGACGTGTCTCGTAACCATTTTCTCAAATAATGTTTCTGAATAGTTTCTTCTGCTTGAAAAATAGCAAGAGGAATAGCTCTGTAAAAGAAAATTGGAGACTAGTTGAATATGAAAAAAGTGACAGGGGTTATTGAACAATCAGCGAGAACGATGTTCTTTCCGTTTTGTATGATTCTCATCGTTATTATAGTTAGGGAGGCGAGGTCGCTAAATGGCGACATTCTCGAGCGCCGTCGAGACCTATCAAAATCGAAAGATAGAAGAAATTTCGGAAAGAAAATCTCGTATGTTAAAAACCATTTTAGCGGTGGGTATGGCGCGTACGGTTTTTCAAAAATGTTAAAAAATCAGTTACTTGGGCATTCTCGAGTGCGTCAGATATCCTGGAACTGTTTAACAGGATACTGAGGGAGGAAGAGTTCCCGGAAAGGTGGAAGGTGGAAGGTGGCCAGGGTGATCCTTGTGAAGAAGACGGGTAGGGATGGGAAGCGGGCGGGGGACTACAGGCCCATCAGCCTGCTGTGTGGATTGGGTAAATTGATGGAGGGGATAATAAAGGTTAGGATTGAGGAGGAAGTTGATAGGAATGGGGGTTTTAGGGAAAACCAACATGGGTTTGTAGAAGGGAAGTCATGCATGTCAGCGCTGGGCGGGAGGGAGGGGCTAGTTAATCTAGTAGAGGACTACCTGACGGGACGTGCGATAGTGGACACTAGGGGGAGAAGGTATGGGACGGAGATTGGAGTGCCCCAGGGCTCGGTTCTGGGACCGACGCTTTGGAAGTGTGTGTTTGATGAAGTTTGTGGGATAGCATGTGAAGAGGGATGTGAAATTACGGTGTCTGGTATGTACGGCAAAGGGAGAGGTGGAGATAGAAAGGCGGAGAGGATGTGTGGAAAAATTGTGGAGAAGATAGAGCGGAGTGAGCTGGAAGTGGCTGAGGATAAGACGGTGGGGCTACTGGTGAATGGGCGGAGCAAGGCAAGGGAGGTGGGGGTGATGGTGAAGGGAAAGAAAATACGGATGGAGGAAGCGGTGAAATATCTGGGGGTGTGGTTGGATAGCCAATTATCCTTCAAAACCCCTATGTTGAAGGCTGCACAGAAGGCAAAAGTAAGGGCAGCGTGGCTGGGAAGATTGATGGGTAATGTGAAAGGACCGATAGAATGGAAGAGGAAAATAATTGGTAGGTCGGTAGAGCAGAGTATGCTGTATGGCGCGGAAGTGTGGGGTGAGAAAGCAGGGGTGAATGCGAGGGTTAGACCACTCCTGCGGGTGGACTGGCAGCAGTAGTGTTGTCACGGTCCTATCCATTGGACTTGATGGCAAGAGCCAGACAGAAACGCTGGAGGGGTGCGAGCAGAGAGGTAGTACAGGAATGGATGGATGAGGAAATGGAGAGAAGGTGGGATGAGCATGAGGGTGCGCTAAAAGGAGCGTTTGGGACCAGGAGAAATTGGGTGGACCAGAAATTTGGAGAGGTGAACTACTTCTTGACGCAGGTGCTCACAGGGCATGGGTCGAGAGAGGGTTACCTCCACAAGATTGGGAAAAGAGAAACTGGAGTGTGAGAGAGATGTGAAGTGGAGGATGTTGTGGGACATGTGTTTAGATGTTGGAAGAATGAGGAAGTTTTGAAGAAGTTACAAAATAAACTGGGAGTGGCGGTGTATTGGGAAAATATGGTGGAGATTATGTTGAGGGGCGAGGAGGAATGGATGGAGATAAGTGGCGTAGTAGAGAGCATGATTAGGGGAAGAGAAGGACTCGCTATGGCATGAGTGAGGTAGGAGTTATAGAAGGAAGAAGATGACGGAGAGTGTGTGAGGGACCGCCGCCCGTCTTGAAGTATGCTAGGGTAGTGATTCCAAGGCGGGAGTAACGGCGAGTTTGAGGTGGGTTTGGTTGGTAGGCATCTCCGTGGGGATGAGTCCAACACTGTCTCGGTACTGGTTAAGGACCCAGTCGAACATGAGTTTCCCATCTCGGCACCAAAAAAAAGATATCCTGCCAAAAAACCCCGTCCAAAAATATCCCCAGCCAATAAAATCCTATTCAAGAATATCCTCAACTTAAAATATATCTGAGCCAAGATACATAAGAAGGGTGAATCCAATTATTATATTCCCTTCACCTTCTTGAATGCATTACAATGCATTCATCCCTTCAATCCAATACTTTTTAAGGTGAAATGCGAAGAGATATTTTTGGAGGGGTTATTTTTGGTAGGGGATATTACGGGATGGGTTTTTTTGGCAGGATATTTAGTCCTAAACCCAATATTGGAATTCCCACTACCAACTAAATATCTGCATTCTTATTTCGTATAGATTTGTATTGTTCTAACAGATATTATTAAACAGTAATAAATACTATTAATACGGTCTCCTAAATAATTGAAGAAATATTTTATTCTAGGGTGAGGAATTTAGAACTTTGATTATTTACCGTACTAATTCACCAAGCGCATAATACCCTCTTTGTCATCCGAATACTTTCTCATTGTTAACAATAATATTGAAATAAAAGACATAAATTCCCTTGAAGTTAATTTCAATAAATCATAAGAACGTTGAATCGTTACATACATAGAAGTAGGAAGGTCGCACGTACGAAGTCAGGTTCAGAGCGTGAAATAAACATAAATAGTATTATTTATATTTACCTATGATGAACTTGACTTGTCGTATAAATATGCAAACGATAGTGTTTTAAGAACCACTATTAATATTAGTGTTAATGTTAATGTGAATGTTAGAATATGAATATCACAATTCATAAGTAATAAGTAGTATAATGTATAGTAGTAAGTTTAAGTGATAAATAGAACGTATCCCAGTGCTTCGGGTAGTTGTTTTATTCCTGTAAGATGACCCTCCGAGTGACCAGCAAAACCATCAGTTGAGAGGCCGATCCAGGTCGAATACCACCCCCGTAACAACCACATTACAAGCACCCATTTCCGGCGGAGTCGATTAAATGCCTACTATATATAAATACTATATTTCAATAATACTCTGCATATTATTATAACAAAAAATTTACCTTTCTGTGACTGGAGCCCCATCAGGTTTCCGTGAAATTACGTATTTACAAGCCAGACCGGCGTCCTTCACCATCTGGTCACCTAAAAATTCGGCTAACCGTTTGGCAGTACTAATAGAAGTACTTTTTTGTGCTCCGTATTCATCCAATTTTTTCGACATCGACTTATTTTCGGAAATCAAACCGAAGAGCTCGGAATCCGGCAAATTTCTACCTTTAGAATAAAGAACGTCCAACCAATAATCGGCAATTTGGGCGACGGCTGCGTAGCACGTTTCTAACGTATCACCTTTAAGGAAGGCTTCAAAAACGGACGATTGAAAATTCTTGATTAACTGAAGTTCTCCTCTTCTTTTCACTTCGAATCTATAAAATTTATCAAATGGAAAACTTATAATTGTGTCGTACTGGGAGGGTCACGTGTTTAGACTATCATTGTTAGGATATTATACGAGGTGTGGTAAATAGATAGCTAGATTATTCGGAGTTGGTAATTTGGTCCCCAAATATGACCTCACAGATATTTAGGGGGTAATTTGGTACCCGTGGCCGGCGGGTATAATATTCCGTACAAGTAATCTGGTCCCTATAGAATAAACATATTGATATGAATTTAGTGTTTTGTGTGTTATTATTATTATGAAACCTTTAGTTTGTATTGATATATTTATTTGTTGGGCGCCAATGATTTTGAGAAATTTATTTTATGGTTATTGGTATCATACACCACTTATCGTTTTTTTTAGGACTCTTCAATACTCAGGGTGAGTTTAGGTATTAAATACTTTGTTTTTTTTTCAAAAGAAATTTTCTTATCAATTCTATTTACCTTTTTTATTTTTATAACTTTAATTGTATTTGAAAACTTTTAGGCCGGTCCTGTGTCCTTGCCCACCTTATCGAAATGAAAGAAAAATTGGTTTCGTAAATTGTGAAATGTTAATAAATTTATTCTTTTACTGTAAGGTGTATTTATACAGATTTAAAAAGTAAATATGCAAAGACAATTTTTTTTAAAACTCTTACCTAAATGGTCTTTCACTCCTGAACATTCATACTAATGAAAATTAACATCTAGTTCTTACACAAGTTATGCAACTCCTTTTTCATACAATATGTAAAAGGTATAATATACAAATTATTCTTATGCTACTGGTTGAAAACATCTGTTTTTATCAAAATGGACGATTCTACAACCACAATGATGAGAAATAAATATCAAATTTTTATTATCAAATTTTATATCAATTTTTATTATCAAATTATAGTTTATCAAATACCTTTTTTCTTCTACGTTTTGAAATTCTAATAATTACTTCCTTTTATGTTTCAGACCGCTCTGGGCCTGTCAGTCCTTGATTTGGATGGCTTCGCTCTGATTCCGTCGTCAGTTTGGAGAATTTTCAGTATAAATGGCCTCTTAGAGAACTTATTTATAGTTTATTTGGAGGTTTCATTAATTTAAATGGATATTTACTACAGAATTTTAATATGAACTTGTTATAAAAGGTTAGTAACACTTTTTCACTATATATTTTCACTTTTTACTTTATTGTGACTTAAATTTTAATTATTTTAACAACATAAAAAGAAATTTTCTTTTCAGTTCTGTATCTCTTTTAGCTAAGTGACGCTTCCTTCCTCGTTTCTAATCTAATCAATCAGTTCACTCTTTGTTAACTATGTTCATAAATATACTCTTTCTATTTTTACT
>CAJUYH010005214.1:24177-35209 GCA_910591685.1 Galerucella tenella
AGAATAGTAGTTTGTGCAACTAGTGTGGATATGGACAATCCACACGATTCGAACATTATATTTTTTCTACGATCCCTTCAAGAAAAAATCTAGAAAATAAACATTTGAATATACTGTAAAATAAATATAACTTGAAATTTAAAATGTTCAACAATTTTATTTATAATCGTACCAATTCAATTTTATGTCTTCACTAATTTTTTTGTGATAAACGTACAGTTCTTAAATGTACAATTTGTACAATATTACGGTTTCCCTTTTTAAATATGCGAAGCTTTTATAAGTAGATGTTGCCAGTCGGACTCCCGCACGAAGGGTAGGTATCGTACCTTTATCTACAATAAATATGCAAAATACGAAATATTTCAAGCGTCTACCTGTTGTTGTTATCAATATCAAGCAGAATAATTCTTTAAAAATAAAATCATTAATAAAAAAAAAGTTGTTTCATGGGGAATCGAACCTAGGTATACCGCGTAAGAGTCTGACATGTTAACCACTCAACCACCGAGATCTATTATAAGGACATGTCCATCGGTAGCTCCTGAATTACCCATTCTATTCTATTTTTAATATTTGTTATCAATTTATACGGACTATTTTATTGGAACTTTAGTTCTTTACGCCAGGTTATGTTTGAGCGACCGGGGGTCGAGACGCAAAAGATCTGACCGTTACGTTACGCTACGTAATGTTACGTTGCTTCGTTATGTGCCTTGCTTGCGTGCTTGTGCTCTCTCCTTAGTCTCTCTCTCTCGTTTACGAAGCAGCGATTCATATGCTGCGGCCGGGATTCGAACCCAGGCCGCCCACGTGGAAGGCGAGCATTCTACCACTGAACCACCGACGCTATATTAAAATTCTATGCAAAGCTGATATTCGCAGTGCTGGTGATCTACTTGAATTTGTTCGGATAAATTTTTACTATTATTTCCATAATTTTTTTGCGCGATTGATCTTTTTTGTTTATTTACAGCATCGGTTGTCAAAATGACATGAGGATTAAGGGGTCTAGCACATTTACTTTTCGAAATACAGGGTGTTGAAATTTTGAAAACTTGAATGTTTTAATTCGATAACTTTAAAATAGATGGATAAATTGATTTGACATTTGGCAGGTTGTTTTTAAATGTAAAAGGGCATATTTTGATAGAAATAGTAGTTTGTGCAACTAGTGTGGATATGATGGCCATATCGCACAAGGACGGCACGACGCCGTAGGCGGAGTGCTCAATCGTTCAAGTGCGATATGGACAATCCACACGAGTCGAACAGCATATTTTTTATACGACCCACTTAAGAAAAAATCTAGAAAATAAAAATTTCTATAAACTGTAATAAATATAACTTCAAATTGAAAATTTAACAATTCAATTTTATGTTTCCACTAATTTTTTTGTGGTAAATGTACAGTCATTGAATGTCCAATTTGTATAACGCTACGGTTTCCCTTTTTAAATATACGATGCTGTTATAAGTATACTTTGGCAAGTTTATCTGAAACCGTGAAAGGAATGCAGTCGAAGCCATTCGACATTGCCACGTTTAACTATGAAAAATGTTGAAGTAGGTACTGATTATGTAGTGATAATAATTATAAATGGGTCTTTTTATTATTAACAATATTAAAAATATGATTGAACGTTCATTTTATAATGTGCTTGTTTCCTTGGATTTATTCTATTAACATTATTTTCCAATTCATGAATATTAAAAGAGAACACTTTTTCAAATTTGTTATGGGCTTTTTGAAGCTCTGGCAGCGTTGTACGAAAACCATAATGACCACACACTCGAATTACATAATTGGTGATTTTTATGGACCAGCTGACTTGTTATTGGCAAGCGCGTGCGGGTGATCTTCCCTCTCACTTCGTCAATTGACTGATATTGATTTATCCAGTGGCGTTTCTATTGTCAGTTACCTTTGTAATTTCAGTTTTACTTGGTAAAATAGGTACCGTACGCCATTTGTACGTTTGACAAATATACGCCATGTTTTTCCTCGCCTCTCACCGACGCCCCGTAGCTACAGATAAACTTGCCAAACTATAGATGTTGCCAGTCGGACTCCCTCATGAAGGGTACCGTACCATTATCTGTAATAATGAATATTCTGCTAAATATTTCAAACGTCCACCTGTTGTCATCAAGCAGAATAATTATTTAAAAATAAAATTAACAATAAAAAAAAACTTTCTCACGGGGAATCGAACCCGGGTCTACCGCGTGAGAGTCTGGTATGCTTACTACTCGACCACCAAAGAATATGCAAATCGTTTATCTATAACGTCAAATGTATTACATAATTTTTGCTTAAAAGGAACTAAAGTTCCTACCGTGTGTCCCGCGACACGTTTTATCTTTTTTTCTTGTATTTTTAACACTAAATATCACCAGGAAACGCTATCACCCCCCAGATTATATTCAATTTGACAATTTTAAAATTCCTCATAAAACTACAATTAAATTTCTTGGTGTACTATTAGATTCTAAATTAACTTGGAAAGATCATATAAACTACGTATTGCGAAGAACGGAGAATGCAATGAATATCATCAAGACTGTAAGCGTCAGTAACTGGGGAGCCGATCCAAATGTCTCAATATTATTATACAGAAACTTGATAAGATCGATCTTAGATTATGGATCAATATTTTATGGCTCGGCATCTAATTCCTTACTTAAAAAAATCGAACAGATAAAAAATAAAGCACTCAGACTGAGTATCGGATACCTTCGCAGCACACCAATATTGGTTATGGAAACAGAGCTTAATGAACCTCCACTTTCACTACGCAGAGAATTTTTAGGTGAAAAATATACAGTTAATCTGGCGGTAAGAGGTAATTCGTTACTAGATAAAATTGTACAGTTAACCACCATGTCCTTAACTCATCATTACTGGGACAAAAAGAAAGCTCCTCTATTAGTGGAAAGTTTTATCAATTTCTCAAATAGCTTTAATGATATTCACCAGATGGAACAAACGAAATATCAAAAGTTAAATTATGAAGATGTTTTAACTCCCTTTAAATGCCATCTAAGTAAAACTTATGCAACAGACTTTATGACTAGAGTAGATCACCTTCATCATGTACAAAACCATTGGATAAATTACCAGAAATTATATACAGATGGTTCAAAAATGAATGGTAAAGTGGGATATGCTATATACTACCCTCAAAAAAACATAACAATAAATAACAGACTACCTGATAATATGACAATCTTTACAGCCGAACTTATAGCAGTTAAAGAAGCCTTTGAAATATGTATTAAACAACAAGAAATAAACTACATTATATTTACAGACTGCCAAAGCATTATACAAAAATTGAAATCTAATACAAACAATAGTAGAGAAAACAACATCTTCAGCGAAATCACTTCATTAAACAGCGAAGCAGTAAATGCAGGGAAAAACATAATTTTGTGCTGGATAAAAGCCCATATCGGTATCAAAAACAATGAAATAGTGGACGATTTGGCAAAAAAGGCTACAGAGAAGGATCAAGTTGTACAAAAATATCAACTTCCAAAGGGTGACATACTATCCATAATGAAATCACTCAAACGGACGAAATGGCAAGAACTTTATAACATTTCAGACAAAGGCAAATATTATAAAAATATTCAACCCACATTACCCCATAATCCATGGTTTAATCAACTGCATAATAGAGGTTTCATCAGAACTCTATGTAGGATAAGAAGTAATCACGCCAGGACTCCAGTGTATTCAAGAAAAATAGGTCTGGTAAATAATGATGAATGTATATGCGGTGAGGTAGCTGATCTACAACATATGCTCTTAGAATGCCCGCTTAACTATATTAACATAACAAATTTCTACACCAAACTAATTCAATATAATGTTTCACTTCCTACCAACTTATTGCTACTTTTGGAGTCCAAGAATATAGATGTATATAAGATTTTGTATAGCCATATAAACTGTATCAATATAAAGCTCTGACAAAAAATAAATATATATAACAACAAAATGAAAAAAAAAACATATATAATAATAATAATAAAGTTAAAAAAATAAATAAATAATAAATAAAAGAAAAAAACAGCAAAAAAAAATATCTGAAAAAAAAAAGAAAAAAAAAATAAAGAAGAAAAAAAAAGAAAAAAAACAAGAGCTAAAAGTTAATAATTATGAAAGAACTAACCACTGAGAGAGAAAAATGTAATCTAATCAAAAATACAATGTAATTACTAACCCTAATTCTGTCAGGAGAGAACTTATAACAAATTGACTGGCCAGTTGGTTGTGAAAACCAGTGCCAATAAGACTTAATCACACACACACATATAACACTAAATATGTCAAAAATCAACAATAAATCAATAAAAGAAGTTTGCTGATAGTAATTATCTAATGTGTATTTAATACTTGTCTATTTTTAATTCATGTGATACCTCTTTCCACGCATCTTCGCGTGTTTTCGATTTTTTGTTGGCAGTGAGGCGTTTATCGTATAGAACAGCCCGCTTTTCCACTTCTATGATTAACAATTCCTCCATTTTTCCCTACAAAACACCAAGGCGAATCGGATTCAACTGACCAAACCAAAACATGCGTCGACGTGCCGCATCGTGACGTACCTTACAAGGTGCGAGGTCAACCATGCAATTGCATAGAAAATAAAATAAATGCGTTGACGTACGTAAACGTGTCGCACGCCAACGGACTCGGTGGAATGTGGCCTTAACGAATCAACAATGACATATAAAGGCACGCGTCACGTCAATCCGGAACATATTTTAGTTCATCCTGTATAAAAAGAGTTACTTTCACCAAACTTTCTCACAAGAAGCGTTATCATCAATGTATCTATCTCGATTACGTTACACAGAAGGCCAAGATTTTTTTTAAAATACCTTTATTGACACTTCATGTTGTGGGTGGCTAGGCCTCTTCCAAGTTTCGAGAAACCCTTCAGATTCAAAAGAAATACGGAAAACTAGTCTTTCGACGATAAAAAAATAAATGGGTCCACGAGTCGGGTAAATAACAGTTTAAATTTGACGGCTATCGAACAAGTTGTAGCTGTGCCAAATTTGAAACACTCTTTTGATTTAAAGGAAATACGAAATACTACTATTTTGAAATCAATAAAAACTATATTAGTCGCGGGACGGAGGAAGAACGTTTTAAATCTGGCAGTTAATCAAACAAGTTGAAGCTAAGCCTCTTCCAAGTTCGAGAAACCCTTTGGATTCAAAGGAAACATGGAAAACTACTATTGACCACAATTGCGAAATACATTTCAGCCTAAAATGTCCCAATTATTATTAAATGGTACAAAAATGTATTCAAGTTACTGGGCAGTTGATCACGACCTAAACCAATGAATGAAGTGAAAGGAGAATCTGTGATAACACGCAATAACGCCGATTTACCATGTTCGGTACTCACCTCCTATCTCTAAACGCTCTTACTGTATCCACATAAAAAGAATTTTCTTTTTGACAAATCGTCGTAGTTCTTTCTTCAACTCTTGTACATTTCAACTTTTTATAAACTTTTCTGCAATAAACTGTCAATCTTTTTTTCTCTAAATCTGCCTGCTCAATTCTTGACATTTGATGAAAAGCCTTCGGTTGTCCTCCAGGAAATTCCGAAGGAAATTTTTCAGTCTCTAATTGTTGTTGAATTCTATGGTATTCATTTCTAGATGCAGGCACTAAAAAGGAAAACACTTTCAATTCGTCAAAAGTTGAATACAAATGTTCGAAACATACTGTATTCTTCACGCATCATCCATGCCATATTTCTCTGACACGTTGCTCCAGGTCTATTATAGTCACAAGCAGCACACATTGTTTCATCAACCATTGCACAAGGTTGCAATCTGTTTGTTAAAATTATATTAGGATACATAGCACCAACGTCCAAGTGATATATCAGAGGCCTTTCCAATCTCATTGGAGATTCCTAAACAGTGGAATAATGAAATAAAACAATTTGGAACACTCTGTATACATGCGTTTTTTATTATTGATATATTACTTACCTTGAGCGCCAACAACTTTCCCTTGATATCTTCATACACTTCTTCCAAATTAGTAACAGTTTCCATAGGAACTTGTTCTTCAACAACAATGGCATGCTCCAAAGTTTTTGTGATCTTACTTATTAGAGTATCTATAGCTTCGGGTATAATTCTAAAACGACACGGGATATCGGCTCTAAAAACGCCAGATTCTAAAGCCTCAACGTGTCCACCTACATAAGTTTCTTGTTGCAAAACATGTCCATCACGAGTAAGTTTGTTTAATTCGGATTCTTGTTTATTTGGGAAAATTATATTAGCGTGGAAGGCTTCTACCATTAATAAAGATTCACATAAGGTTCCTAACACAATAATAGTGATTAGTCGTTTACCGGGTGGCCAACTAAGAACGGCCGTCGGCCATATCTCAGGAGTGGATTATAGCACAGGTTCGGGAAAAAAAATTTTATAACAAAAGTGGCCTCGAGAAACGCCTGGAAATTATTTTCAGAATTGTAGGACCACCGCTAGAGGGCGTATTTGGAAGTTAAAATTTTAAAATGCAAAATTTTTCAAAATTTACTTAATTAAGGAGCATACTAAATATCATAATCACATTCCTTGACAAATTCTGCCTATTTTTAATATGACAGTTTTAAGTCTATCTCTTCAAATAAGAGGTGGGGGAGAGTGGAAACCTTGTTACGAAAAAACGCCTGTAATTCGGGTTCTGCTCGACCGATTTTTATAAACTTGATGTTGTTTGAAAGAGCTTTTGTTCAACAATCGAAAATTTGTAGATATGAAGCAATCTGATTGATAACATAAACGTTAGAGGGCGCTGTTTTTTTTAAAATATTGTGTTTTCTCGTAACAATTTTAAATGGAAGCATACAAATTGAATTATATTTTGTAAAAGTAGCCTAAATTAGTAATAAAACACTGCAAACCGCAAGGCGATATCTTTTTCCTGTCCTGAGATATCGTAAGAAACAGTTAAATGGGGGGAATTGATCTTTCAACGTCTAGAAGGCTGGTGAAGTAAGTTGTGCTACATTTTTTCAATTATATAAGAATGTTATATTAGTTTTCAATCGATGTGTTAGTGAATCAAAAGCATAAAATATCAATAAAAACCTATATTTGAGAGTTCATTTATTTAGCCACCGAGGTCTCCAGAACTAACTTGTTTAGATTTTTATTTGTGGGGGCGAGTAAAAGATCTCGTTTAAGCCGATAAGCCCGCAACAAGAGCTGACATGGTTGAAAGGAAACGATAGACAATACGAAGTATTTCAAGGGCAGAAATTGAAGCTGCTGTTTTCTCTACCCGTCAGCGATTGATTTCATGCATTGAAAATGATGGACGACATTTCGAACATCTAGGTCGTCACTAATTACGTACCTAGTTATTTATTAAAGGTTTCAATTGTTCGATTTATCACATTATTTTGAAATCCGTTCTCATTGTTAGTAGCGACAGCATTACATTTAGGTAATCTAGTGGCAACCATAACTGTTTAGAACTAATTCGATTTAAACCAATGGTTCAATAAAACTCAAAGTCCAAACCACAGAAAATTTAATTAAAGTCCCTCAAAGGACACTTATGATGCTACTAGTTTCGGTACAATATTACCATCATCAAGCTACAATATAAAGAAATGGTACACTAAATACATGAAGATCTTACAAGATTCTGTCAAAATTACTTGAACAAGAGTAATAGATATAAAATGAATGTGAAAGATAATATTATAATTACTAATACAAAATTGAGAATACCACAATAATTGTTGATATTAAATTACAAACTGTTTAATACACATTAAAAAGTTAATGAAAATATTTCAAATTACAAGTTTGATAATATAAATTATATAAGTAGGTAGTCAAATTGAAATAAAAAAGGTAGAACGTGTCGCGGGACACGGTAGGAACTTTAGTTCCTTTTAAGCAAAAATTATGTAATACATCTTACGTTATAGATAAACAATTTACATATTCTTTGGTGGTTGAGTAGTAAGCACACCAGACTCTCACGCGGTAAACCCGGGTTCGATTACCCGCGAGGAATTTTTTTTATTGTTAATTTTATTTTTTAATAATCATTCTGCTTGATATTAATAACGACAACAGGTAGACGTTTGAAATATTTAGCAGAATATTCATTATTATAGATAATGGTACGGTACCCTCCATGAGGGAGTCCGACTGGCAACATCTACTTATAACAGTATCGTATATTTAAAAAAGGAAACCGTATCACTATACAAATTGGACATTCGTTTACCACAAAATTAGTGGAAACATAAAATTGAATTGTTAAATTTTTAATTTGAATTTATATTACAGTTTATAGAAATTTTAATTTTCTAGATTTTTTCCTAAGTGGGTCGTATAAAAAATATGCTGCTCGACTCGTGTGGATTGTCCATATCGCACTTGAACGATTGAGCACTCCGCCTACGGCGTCGTGCTCCATCTTCGTCCTCGTGCGATATGGCCATCATATCCACACTAGTTGCACAAACTACAATTTCTTTCAAAATATGCCCTTTTACATTTAAAAACTACCTGTCAAATATCAAATCAATTTATCCATCCATTTTAAAGTTATCGAATTAAAACATTCAAGTTTTCAAAATTTCAACACCCTGTATTTCGAAAAGTAGCTAGACCCCTTAATCGCGCAAAAAAAATTATGGAAATAATAGTAAAAATTAATCCGAACAAATTCAAGTAGATCACTAGCACTGCGAATACCAGCTTTGCATAGAATTTCAATATAGCATCGGTGGTTCAGTGGTTAGAATGCTAGCATTGCACGCGGGCGGCCCGGGTTCGAATCCGGGTAGGAGCATATTTATTATTATGAATCGCTGCTTCGTAAACGAGAGAGAGACTAAGGAGGCACAAGCACGCAAAAGCAAGGCACATAACGAAGCAATGTAACATAACGTATCGTAACATAACGCGTAACGGTCAGATCATTTGCGTCGCGACCCCTGGTCGCTCAAACATAATCTGGCGTAAAGAACTAAAGTTCCAATAAAATTTATTTACCTGTATGAAACATTAATGTCTAATTTCACCAACCATTTCCTAAAGTTAGGTAATACCTAAATCAGATTTTGCAATGACAAAATATAATTTACTTTTCACCATGCGCTAAGAAACGCCTAAACATGATAGAAAATACCCAATACTGTCACTCTCAAGTAATTCTTAGCACGTGGTAAAACGAAAATTTCACTTAGCAATTCAAAAATCTGATTTAGGTATTACCTAACTTTAGGAAATGGTTGGTGAAATTGGGCAATAATCCAAAGAACAATAGGTTGTTGCCAAAAACGTTAAAAATTTTTTTTTAATAATACATATTTATACCAAATAAATTTCAAATTTTATTTGAGTGGTAAGGAAAGAAAAGAAAAGGGAAGAACATTGGAAACATTGTTCTTTGGATTATATGTTTCATACAGGTAACTAAATTTTATTTTATTACAATTTGACTACCTACTTATATAATTTATATTATCAAACTTGTAATTTGAAGTATTTTCATCAACTTTTTAATTTGTATTAAACAGTTTTTAATTTAATATCAACAATTATTGTGATATTCTCAATTTTGTATTATTAATTATAATATTATCTTTCACATTCATTTTATATCTATTACTCTTGTTCAAGTAATTTTGACAGAATCTTGTAAGATCTTCATGTATTAAGTATACCATTTCTTTATATTGTAGCCTGATGATGGTAATATTCTACCGAAACTAGTAGCATCATAAGTGTCCTTTGAGAGACTTTAATTAAATTTTCTGTGGTTTGGACTTTGAGTTTCATTGAACCATTGGTTTGGATTTCATACAACTAAGCTAAGCTAAGTGTGTGCCGGCCTTTAATCGTGGAACTCTCATCGGTCAATGCGAGATATTGAATTTTGTTACAAATACTTGTTAAATTTAAATCAATATATGCATACCTGATCCTTTTCTTAAAACTTCGTCTGGCTCACAAGGAATAATGGTACATAATGCAAAAATAAAAGGATGCACATATTGCATGTATAAATAATAAGTAGCGACCGCATCTGATACTGAATAATTTGATAATACTTGAGGTTGGGATGCGGCTAAAGCACACATTTCTTCTGGATCCAATTCGACAGGGTCATATCTAGAAACAATGTCCAATTAAACATCGTCTACTAGTATTTATGATGTGGATACCTAAGTTTCGCCTTTGCGACAGCCTTTAAACTCTGCGATCCAACAGGTAGATATGAATCTCTCTTCACCCAGCAGAGACAATCCATGTGCATTGCAGGTCTACAACAGTAAACACCCTCGTTATTTTTAGAGAATCCAATTTCTTGTTTCATATCCAGGTCGTAAGAAGCTGCTCTGGATTCTATAAATGGCCAATCGAAAAAATCACCATTGTAAGTTACAAAAATATGGGGTCGAATTTCCATGATGTGATCGAAGAATTTCTGTAGCAGGCACATTTCATTTTGTTCGTTGAATATTGTGAATTTTCCTTCGAATTCCGGTTTAGGTGTATATTCAAAATCTTCTATGTCAGCTGATAAAACTTCACGATTTGTTATTAAATAACCTGAAAATAGTTTTACCATCTATTAAATATTCAACTGCAACCGATATCTTACCTTGTCCATCAATCATGTACGATATCATGATGATTTGATCTGTAGCGGAATCTGGAAATTTCAAAGGTAATTTGGTAGTTTCGATATCAAAAGCGAGGACGATGGCTTCAGGTCTCTCTATTATATCAGATCTAGATGTTATTGTGGGGGGTAGATCTTTGCCTTTGGTTTTGATTGTATACCAGGATCCACAAAATATTTTCAAATCAATGGAAACTCTGACATGGTAAGGTACATCATACTCCCTGAAAATTGTCAAAAATGAGTTGATGAGTCACAATTGCACATAATAATACATACAACTAAATGCAGATAAATGTGTAGCTAGTATATCAGCCGATTG
>CAJUYH010005215.1:0-10771 GCA_910591685.1 Galerucella tenella
ACGGATGATTCATCACTGTAAAATATCAACGAAAATGTGTTTCCTCAATTCAGATTTAAATGTTGAGCATATGATTAATGATCAACTTTATAATAACCTACCTCGAAGGTCAATCAACTTAAAACTCTCCTTAGAGAGGAGTTTCAATAACTCTATTGAGGTCACTAGGGGCTGACAACTTTTTAGATAAGCTCAATTGCGAATGTTAGATGCAAACACGTGGGTATTATTGCTGATCGCAAGAAACGTGCGTTTTTGAAAGACTATCAGCAAATCCTAACAAAGGACACTCAATTACCAAGGAAATTGAAAATACAACATCCAAGCATGAGTGGAATAACCCTCCTTTTCTCTGAAGAGGTTAACTACCTAAGAGCATTGACTAAAAATTTTAGTCAATGCTAAGAGTCATCCTTTACATACACACCTCACATATATTAATTCAAAAGCAGTAAGGGCTCTCTGGAAGTGCCGCAGGCTTTTTTGGGAAAACATGAAGTGTGAAACTGAAATTGATTTAACGGAGATCGTGCTTCAGCAATAATAATCAATAGTAGTCGATAGAATTCATACCAGAAATATAAAAACACAAGAATTTTCAATAAGATAATAAAAGAAATATCAAAATAGATCCGTAATGTATTTAAGATATTGATACATAATATATTTTAAACCAAAAAAACAATAACACCTGGATAAATATCAACTTTAATTATGTAGCGGAATTTTGGACAGGAAATAGTTGTAAACCCATAAACTATACTTCATCGTTATGTTCGTTTTCAACGCTATGTCCGCTGAAGTTTAAACCGTTTCATTCCAAACCGTCGCTTTGATATAATATCTGGTTTGGGTCGCAGCATTTAAATTTGCTTATCCTAAACTCACAGTAACTGCTTGTCCATCCGTCACACGGAGTGGTTGGGATAGCCGAGAATTTAAATAGCGTAAAACATTTCCATTTGTGTGCATCAGACGTTGAGAGTTGTGCCTGCAAAAATATACGAGTATAACCTATTCACATGGATATTCACAATGTATAGAATATTGAAGGCATTTTGCCAGGAAATATTTATGCCAGATATTTGTAATTTAGCATCTGGCTACCTTTCAAAAATATATATCAAAACGTTTATTTAATAAAAAGCAAATGTTAATTCAATAATCTTGCAATTAACTTGTTTAAGCAATGAGGCAGTGGCGGCTTGTACATAAGCGCTGCAGAGCTCTAAAAAATCTTCTAATTAACTAAAATATTTATTATTTTTTATTATCAATTTTAGGAAAAAAACGTATTTATCATAAAAAGTTCTGCATGTTCTAAAATCTAATGTACAATAATAAGATATCAATTTTTGGAACTTTAGTTCTTTACGTCAGGTTAGGTTTGAGCGACCGGGGGTCGCGACGCAGAAGATCTGACCGTTACGTTACGTTATGTTACGTTGCTTCGTTATGTGCCTTACTTGCGTGCGTGTGCTCTCTCCTGAGTCTCTCTCTCGTTTACGAAGCAGCGGTTCATATGCTTCGGCCGGGAATCGAACCCGGACCGGCCAGGTGGAAGGCGAGCATTCTACCACTGAACCACCGATGCTACGTTAAAATTCTATGCAAAGCTGGTATTCGCAGTGCTGGTGATCTACTTGAATTTGTTCGGATAAATTTTTACCATTATTTCCATAATTTTCTTTGCGCGATTGATCTTTTTTGTTTATTTAAGTTTAAGTGATTTACTTACCGTTCAGACGTCGAAAAGTAATAAATAGCATAAAAACAATTTCACCAAAATGCGAAATATATTTTAAACTGATCGAGAAGTATAAATGTCACTACCACAGCGTCACTACTGACATTTCGTTCATTTCGAAGAAATTTAAATTATTTTATTCGGAATTTTTTTCGATACGATCGCGCAAAAAATGGTATAAGCATCTCGAACGTTAAGGGTAATTACAACGTTTGCATGTAGATTCCTCTCGTAAAATTGGACAAAATGATACGAGGATTAAGGGGTCTAGCACATTCACTTTTCGAAATACAGGGTGTTGAAATTTTGAAAACTTGAATGTTTTAATTCGATTACTTTAAAATGGATGGATAAATTGATTTGACATTTGGCAGGTTGTTTTTAAATGTAAATGGGCATATTTTGATAGAAATAGTAGTTTGTGCAACTAGTGTGGATATGATGGCCATATCGCACGAGGACGAAGTTTGAGCACGACGCCGTAGGCGGAGTGCTCAATCGTTCAAGAGCGATATGGACAATCCACAAGAGTCGAACAGCATATTTTTTCTACGACCCACTTAAGAGAAAATCTTCTAGAAAATAGAAAATAAAAATCTCTATAAACTGTAATATAACTTCAAATTGGAAATTTAACAATTCAATTTTATGTTTACACTAATTTTTTTGTGGTAAACGTACAGTTCTTGAATGTCCAATTTGTATAATGCTACGGTTTCCCCTTTTTAAATATACGATGCTGTTATAAGTAGATGTTCCCAGTCGGACTCCCTCATGAAGGGTACCCCACCATTATCTATAATAATGGATATCCTGCTAAATATTTCAAACGACTACCTGTTGTCGTTATTAATGTCAAGCAAAATAATTATTCAAAAATAAAATTAACAATAAAAAAAAACCTGTTCACGGGAAATCGAGCCAGGGTCTACCGCGTGAGAGTCTGGTTTGCTTACTACTCGACCACCGAGGCATATGCAAATTGTTTATCTATAACGTCAGATGTATTACATAATTTTTGCTTTTTGCGTGTGTCCCGCGACACGTTCTACCTTTTTCAATACCATTTTTCGATATTGTCAAATTTAAAGGTACTTTACTCTTGAATAAAGTTCATATTTTTTTAGAAGCCTCGTATAATACTAGAAAAAAATTGATATCTGATAATTGTATTTTTTTTCCTAAAATTGATAATAAAAAAGTTTCCCATATGGTGTGAACTTAAGAGGACACAGTGTACTTTGTAAGGCATTCGCATTGCCATAATGATAAAAAACTGCGAGCGCAAGCAACAGCTTAAATAACTAACCAAAAGCGTGAGTAAAGTCCACCAGTGAACTAACGAACTTAATTTTTTGTTTGTGTTCTTAAATTCCAGTTTAAAAATATTAAAATGTTTAAATTGAACTTTAGTTCAAACATAATAAGGATTGTTTCATTTCATCTTCATCTATTCAAATATAAATTATTTTCAGTAAATTAATAAATATCAAATTCCACAGAAACACTCATAAATTCAATTTCCAGATGCGAAATTTCGTCAGGATCAAATTTCCGATGGTGATTTTACTGCAAAACCGAGGGTAAAATTTACTAATCTGTGAATGACTTGGTCATTAGTTATTCCCTACAGGATATTTGATGTTTGTATAACTAGGAAGTTGGGATAGGTTAGGTTAGATTTTCATGAATCTATCCAATGTAAAGCTTAATATTTGTTGGCAATCAGCAGGATGAAGATTAATTAACAGTCAATGTTGTATTGAAATATATTATTGATAATAGATATTTATCAATATCGGTATAAAGCGCAACAAGTTGAATTTTTGCATAAGCCCTAATTTTGGCAAGGTTCAACAACAAATGAATTAGTTCATGATACGAAAATGCATGGGAATAAACTTCCCGAACGACTAGTGCTGGAACATAGAACCAGCTCCGAACTATAGTCTGAGTGGACCCAAGAAAAACCTCTTGTAAACAAAGATCAAAGACCACGCGTGATATAATCCGAGTCAGCTGCCCATAGGTGTGGGATAGGACAAAGAGCCACTCCAATTCTATTCCGAGTCAGCTGCAATATTATCAGTAGAGGAACAGAAGTTTCTACAGATTTGTATATATGCAGACTGTTAGTGTATTGAAATAAATTATTTTGGATTGTACTCATCTAAGAGGGTTAATTGACTTGATTTGTGGTTTTAGTTGCTAGAATTGTATTATTTCTTTGCTCTTTTGAAATTATTGATATTTGTGGTTAATTGTTAAT
Source organism: Galerucella tenella (assembly GCA_910591685.1). Lineage (NCBI taxonomy): Eukaryota > Metazoa > Arthropoda > Insecta > Coleoptera > Chrysomelidae > Galerucella > Galerucella tenella. The sequence goes on from CAJUYH010005215.1 coordinate 4,017, forward strand.
ATTGATATTCTGCAACTACGTACAAAAATGGTTGTAGTTCGCATTGTGTTGTACTGCACTACTCATCAACTTGTGGCCAATATAATGTACAACCATATTGCAATTAGTCCAAGATCCCAGAGTGATCTGACATAACCTATTTTCACATATTTTAAACCTTAGATTCTCAATAGTCTCATGTGCTTTGAAAACCTGCGTTCTTGTAGAGCTCGCCTTGTGACACCTGGGCAAGTATCAGGTGAGAAAGGTAGATAGCTAAAGATAAAAGTGACTTAAAGTATGGCTCAGGAGTATCGTTTTGTGCGATCACAAAGGATTGCATAAGAGATGAATTTTGACATTGATATTGTGTTCTTCGTTCTTTGCTTTCTTCTGCCTTGTTCCATCTTTAATTGGGAAATTATATCTGGATCGCCAGCTGGGTTTATGTACAGAAGGAGATTTCAAAGGTGCAGTATCATTCTGAAAGATCCAAAAGGATTGCATAAGGGATGAGTTCTGGAACTTGCTAGATAAAGAACAAAAATTCATACAGAAGGTTACATTTTTGCATTTCTTATTCAATTACGACCTCTAACGGTAGATCTACAAGTCTATGTTTTTATCGGTACCACTTTTATCATGAAAGTTTTTGTCCTTCAACTGTACTAGAAACGTGAGCCATTTTTATTGAGTCATTCAATTTCAAGCTTCACTTCATCACATACCTACTAAGATCTGTCATTGTAGGAAACTGTTAACTACTGAGTTTGGTTTTAAAACATGCTAGAAATGACGATCTTATGAAACTATAATATTCACAATTTTCTTGGTCCGAACTATACTCATAATTCTCCTTTCAGTTTTTACCTCTCAATGTTAACATCTTCGTTTTCTGAGTTTTTATGCCTAATGAAATCCTGGCAGAAACTGGCTGTTGTATTACTCTGTACTAAAAGTATTTACTTAATGTTTTGATTTTTATTATATCATTAATTATTGCTTGACTAACATGCTGAGTGGAACAGATGAACAAAGAGAATGGCAAAAGATCGTTTGATCTGTAACAAAGTAAACTCATTTAATTTTGGGTGTTTGAATAAGTGATTATAATACTAGGCGAATGTTTCGTATTAAAATTTACTTTGGATATAATGTAGTTTAATATCAGCAGAAATCTGGCAATTATATTCAATAAAATTACGTGTTTCATTGATATTTTAATTAAAATTGGAATCTGTTATTTCAAATACGTAACGTCCTTCCAAATAGCTTACCGGAAGGCAACAACTGGCGTTAGAACCCTTGTATGTATCGTAAGCACAAGTGCTGTATTTCTTTCACGTTCTAACTTATTATAGTACCGTTCCTGGAAGGTACAAAAACTGTACTAACTGGAAGGGAGTGATAATAGATGATTCCTTGCTTGGTACCAAAATTGGTGGAAATGACAGGCACATATCATCGAAAATATTGATAGCTTCATTCGGACTAATGCTATTACTGTTCCAAGACTGTCCGGAGTGTGCGCAGTGGAAATTGGTTTGCTCCTGTTTTTATAGGATAATTTTGATACCCCCAGTTTGGCGTTAGGGTTGTTCGGGTTTATCTTACAACAATTCTTGGAGGGTTCGAAGACCGTCTAAACCAGTCCCCAGAACGATTTTCGGGTTATTTATCGCGCAAGCTCAAATCATTTGCAAAGGAGAAGGGTGGGGGCTATTTTAAATATTTGCTTGAAGCCGTTAGTTTTACTGACGGATTGTGTGTTGTTTGTTTTGGACTGTTACTTTTAAAGTTTAATATTTACGAAATGAATGTTAATAATTTCATGTAATTCATGGATTTAAAGTCTTGCAAGACAATAACAGAATCGAGAATATTGTGTAAGGGACTGTCCCTCAATATAATGAGAAACAGTTTATGCAACATTTTAGATTGTTCCGTTAATTTATTATGAACAATTACTATTTATTGTGAAGTGTCAGTTCTACAGACTATAGACTCAATTTTATTCCATTTTCAGTCATTCGAATTTATTATCATCCATTTTCCATACATTCAAAATGTCATTTATCATATACTTCCCCTTTTTAGTTTAGGTAATAATATGATGTATCCAGCATCGGGTTGCGAGTGGGTCGATTTTTTCAAAAACATCTCTGAAGATGATCCCTTTTCAAGGTAATTGATTCGGTCTCAAATATAAAAAACATATACGGTGCTTTTTTCTCCAAAGTAAACATTTTCCATCAATATTTGACTTGTTTGTTTTTCATTGCTTTCCAAAGAAAACGCGAAGCTCAACTACCTGTCTTAGGAAAATACACCTATGTATTTTACAATATTTTGAATAGAATCAAGAAAAATGTAGGAGCGTCAAATTGAGCGTTGAGAGAAAGAGACAATGATGAAAAACGATTTAAATATTCATTTCAGTATAACTTTGGAGAAAGAGTCTTAACAATGACAAGCAAAGGATTCAAACATTATCGCATTATCTCATTTTACTGAAGGAAACTACATTCAAACAGTGGTAATGAAAACTGAAAATAAATATAAAATGCTTAGGGAAATTGCAGTCATTTGAAACTTTCCTTACCACTTGAAGTAAGTAAATTTATGGAAGAGGCAGACGTTCAGGAAGAGTGGATAAATTTTGTTTAAAAGTATGAGTTATCAAATTACTTCAGTTTTTTAATGTGTGCTTCAATACCTATATGATTCCAATAAATGTATAAAAAGGACAATAGAAAGTGAATATAAAAAAACAATAATCAACATAAAACTTACAAAAGCGCCGGAAATTGAAAGTGATCATTTCTTGATAATGGCTAAGTTTGAAGAAGACATTGAAACAAGATCAACATCAGCTTATCCGTCAGCAGAATATACCGGGTGGTCCAATAAGCCGATCTCTCGGCTTTATATCATAAACTATTTATGTTATAACCTCAGGAGAAAAAATTCCTCGATAAAAGTGGCGAAGAGAAATCGTTGGAGATAGCTTTAAAGTTTCTAAGTTAACCATTAGGGGGCCTAGTCTGCGTAGCAAAATTCAAAAACCAATTTTTTGTGAAATATGCCCATTTATACCCAGTGTGGAACAAGTAAACTAGAAAGAGGCCTAAATTCCGCAGAAATTTGTTTAAGTACTTTTTTTTACTATTCCAAATAAATGGAGGGGGAAAGTGGGAAAGTGTTTTTGGATAAATACCTATAACTTTGGTTTGAATCAACCGATTTTAACGAAATTAGTGTCATAAAAAAGAGTGTAGGCTAATTAATCACATCTACTATGAAACAAATGGGTTTAGTTTTAATAATCATAGGTAGAGGGTACTTTCAAATGAGAAAAATTAAAATTTGTTTTTCCTGAAATTGTTTGATGGAAACACCTAATTATTGTATATTATAATGGAACTGGATTAAATTCGTAACAAAATGGCGCAAACCTTATGTTGATAGCTTTTGTCGAAATCGAGATATAAATAAAAACGCATAAACTTAAGTAAGTATAGTATTGACTCACCCTGTATTATAGCTTAAAATTAAATATGTGAAAAAAAGATCATCAAATTTAATGTCCAATTAAATGTTCAAATTGTTTTCCATCGTTGTCCACACAAAGCTGTAATCTCACGCGCTTAGACATAACAGCTCTGCTTCAATCTCAGCTGTTGATATTGCTATCTATTGCTATTTATTGTATGAAATAAGAATGGTGAAAATTGGTATCGACACTAAGATTCTTCTGCTATTAAAAAAATTGAAAGTGCTGGAATATTTTTTAATTTAAGTGATAATACAGGGTGAGTCAATACTATCCTTACTTATGTTTCTGCGTTTCTATTTATATCTTGATTTCGACAAAAGCTGTCAACAAGCGGTTTACGCCATTTTGTCACGAATTCAATCCAGTTCCATTATAATTGACAATAATTAGGTGTTTCCACCGAACATTTTCAAGAAAAACCAATTTTAATTTTTCTCATTTGAAAGTAGGTACCCTCTACCTATGACAATTGAAACTAAATGCATTTGTTCCATAGTAGATGTAATTAATTGATCTACACTCTTTCTAATGACACTAATTTCGTTAAAATCGGTTGATTCAAACCAAAGTTATAGGTATTTATCCAAAAACATTTTCCCACACCATTTATTTTGAAAAATGAAAGTACTTAAGCAAATTTCTCCGGAATTTAGGCCTCTTTCTAGTTTACTTACTCCACACTTGGTATAATTGGGCATATTTCACAAAAACTTGGTTTTCAAATTTTTCTACGCAGATTACGCCCCCTAGCGGTTAACCTAGAAACTTGAAAGTTATTTCCAGCGATTTCTCTTCGCCACTTTTACTGAGGAATTTTTTCTCCTGAAGTTATAACATGAATAGTTTCTGATATATAGCCTAGAGATCGGCTTATTGGACCACCCGGTACATAGACGAGAATGGAAGTACATCATACCCTACTTCAAAATCAATATTTTTGGACGAAAAATACAATACCATCAGTCTATTTAATGATCTAAGCTCGTGACAATGTTGATAGGAATTCCAAGAAGATTACTGCAAACCGAAATTTTATACACTTTTTCGTTTTCCAGTAAATAAGTCGTCAAATCGATGTCAACAACATAATTTCCATGTTTTTTTTTTTTAGTATTTTAATCAAAATTCATTTTACAAACCCAATTTTCAAATTTTTAGACAAAATGGATTCCCCAATGTAATCTCATTAACATTTTGAGAGATCAAAATTTAAATCCCTTTTTTGTCGCTGTAAAAATTCTTCAGAAAACTAATTAAGGTTCATGGCTTCGCTTGTGTCAAGTGTTTTTCTTTTTATTTGAATTACCGGTTTCGCTTTTAATAATTATCAAGACGGGATCAACTGCTTTGGGAAAATTTGCGTTTTAACACCTAAATGGAGGTCCATAGCTACGAACCTCTTTTTGTGTATGAGTAGAATAAATTATAAACCTTTTTCTGGTGAACTTTTTGTTAAAACGTGAAACTTTGTGAGGAGCTTAGGAAAATTCAAACAAATTTACATATTTAACAAATTATCTTAATTCGAGGTAACAGAAAAATCTTAATTAGCTTCCCTTGAAAATAATAAGATGCAATCAACAAAATAATCAATGGAATAGCCAAAATACTTAGATTACTATTTATAATATGATTATAGTGATTGGTAACAAGATTCTTGTGCCAATTCTGGCTGACATAAATCTGTATCAAAATCGTTGGAATCATTCAAGTATAGTTTGGCAAGTTTATCTGGAGCTACGCGGCATCGGTAAGAGGCGAGGAAAAACATGGCGTATATCTGTCAAACGTACAAATGGCGTACGGTACCTATTTTACCAAGTAAAACTGAAATTACAAAGGTCACTGACAATACCAACGCCACTGGATAAATCAATATCAGTCAATTGACGAAGTGAAAGGGAAGAACATACGCACGCGCTTGCCAATAAGAAGTCAGCTGGTCGATAAAAATCACCAATTATGTAATTCGGAGGGTGTGGTCATTATGGTTTTCGTACAACGTTGCCAGAGCTTGAAGAAGCCTTTAACAGATTTGGAAAAGTGTTCTCTTTTAATATTCATAAATTGGAAAAACAATGTTAATTGAATGAATCCAAGGAAGCAAGCACATTATAAAATTAACGTTCAATCATATTTTTAATATTGTTAATTATAAAAAGACCCATTTATCATTATTATCACTACATAGTTAGCACTTCAGCTTTTCTATAGTTAAACGTGGCAATATCGACTGTTTTCGACTGCATTCCTTTCAGGGTTTCAGATAAACTTGCCAAAGTATACTCAGCTTTGCAAAATTGACAATCCTAGTCTTGCTATTGAATTTATTCCTGCAATACACTGGTTATGAATGAATTCCCATATTTTTCACTCGTTCGGGATATTCACAGTGTTTCTTTTATTTATGAATTTTTAATTTAGATTATTCAAACACATCTCAACTTCAATTCCCAGAAAGACACTCCCAATAATACCTCTATATCATGGTTAAATCAGTCCAATATGAACAATCCACTATCAAATGGAATTGATGAACAAACCTAAGGTTTCATCTAAAATGATATTTACTTGACTGGTTTGAAAACTCGATAAATCCGGGATAAAATGTGATAATCAACCCCTTAATGTGCATCATTAAATTCTTATGTTCCATAAAAACTTTTTTAAAAACTTTGTGCTGGACGGGCATTATATCAAGTCGTTTACGAGGTAATCATATAATTCATTGTTATTAATAATAAACACTTGACTGGATTTTCAATCAAATTTAACCTAAAAAACGGCGAAATTCAATAATGAAAGGTTACCATTGGTAAAATTTATTAACTAGATGAATTGTTTTTATCTGGAAGTATACTCCATCTCACTTCTTTTGCATCTCAGTAGGCGGTGTTTGCATTGTACATAATTATCATTTGGCATAAAAAAGTATATCATGCACCAAGGTGGTGACGACTATTATTATTGACCGAGCACCAAAATTAGATTAAGGCGCGAGGCTTATAAATGTCTTTTTCTACGACCATGCATGTCTGTAAACGTCAAAAATCGCACTGTCAACATTCCTTGTAAATGACATTTAACAATAACATGCACGTAATGAGATCTCATAACATACACGTGCGTTTTGAGAAAAAAACTTAAGTTCTTGGTTTAATTAAATTACAATTAAATTACAATCAAATTACAATCAAATTACAATCAAATTACAATCAAA
>CAJUYH010005215.1:10871-34945 GCA_910591685.1 Galerucella tenella
AATTACAATCAAATTACAATCAAATTACAATCAAATTACAATCAAATCACAATCAAATTACAATCAAATTTTTATTCATGTAATACTTTATTTTGCTTATTAACATACTTTTAATCAATGAAAAAACATAAAAGCTTTCAGCATTGGAGAAATACATTTTAGTTTAAAAGAGTGATGCCCCAAAATGTCGGCAACACATTATACAATTATTAAAAAAAAATACGCGTTTTCTTGATATGGAAATAAGCGTCATCTTATTTATGCTGTCAATTTTTGTAACAAAATATAGTATCCGAACATTTTCTTAACTTCACCTACGAATATGTCTGTAGTAAAAAAGATGAAGTTATGAGCACTCAGAAGAATATAGATGGGCGTAGAAAAAGTATAGAACGTTACACGAGTTGTAATCCCCTTAGGCACTCATGAAATTTATGTTTGTATTAATTTATAAACTTTTTCATTTCGAACTGCACCAGTCTTCGAATAGCTCATATTCTTTTTCGTATCCATTGCGGGATTTAGCGGGTACTGGGGTTTGTATTGCGTTATTTGCAGCAAGTTCTTTATCAGAATCCACACTTTCATAGTCCGATCTCATGTCGAAACAATTATACCAAACTGAAGTGAACGCGTCAAAATTGACAGTTCGCAAAATAAATCAACAATCAGCGCAACGCTTGCTTCTAATATCATTAATTTCAGGAATATTGACTAATTTTGAGTAAATAATTGGAATTATTGGTAGTAGGTAAAATAATGTACTATATTCGTATAGTAAATTCCTATTACGATATTCAATGGGACAAATTTCTCATCTCATTTTGGAATATGAATCTTTACGACACTTATATCGTAAATATCTATTACCACCGTGGTGTAGGTATAAACAATTTTTTCCACTACCAGCGAAATTTAAGGTGTGACACTTTAAGTCACTCCTTGACGTTAGGTAACGTCAAATTTTTCATAACCTTCATATATCAGTTATGAAAAGTAGTTATGCAAAAACTTTACGTAACTGTTTAAGTTTCAAAGAATAAGTACTGTCAAAACTGACAATTATTTAATTATTTAAACTGACAATTACCCCATTATTTCAATTCAATAGTATTTTATTATATATTGAAAACAACTTTATTAAGGACACAGTTATTTGAAGTAAGTCAATTTTTTGGGTGAATACTTCATAGTGACAATACTTCTAACACCATTTGAATCCACTTAAATATTACCATTGTAATTGAAGATTTTAATAAATATTATAAAAGTGCGGAGTTAAATAAAACGTTGTACGTAAACACGTTATGAAGAGAGCTCTTTTCATAACTAATATTACTTACCAAAGGATATTTAATGGGAAAACAGTGCATAAGAACTTCTTTATTGTTAGTATTACAATTTAATCAGGTTGCAATAAAATACCATTATTGCTATAGTTTATAATCACAAGTATTCAGTGCAATCCTTGAGTGTAAGAGTTATACTTATACACCACAGCGTTCACAAACGCACCACGAGAAGCGTTTACCCTGTCGTCTGACTGACAAGTACATTGTCTGCTTTCGCTCTTTATGTCATCAGTCATTTTTGGGTGAGCGTGAATTTTAAAGTAACGGCATTTTCATTCAAATAATTTTATCTTGATACTAGGTAATTTCAAGAAGCAAATACATTTAAGACAATCTCCTGGATATACAAAATTATGTTAAACAAGTTTTTGTTGAACGACTATCTCTGGATTCCTAAGATATTTGAATTTGTCCATTATTGACCTAGGTTAATAATAGGAAAATTATTAACCACTAATAGAGAATTCAACCTCTCAGTTAGCTGAAAGAAGCAATAATTGTTAACTTCACAGCTAGTAGTGGGAAACAACATATTGTGACAGATGGTGAATAAATATTATCTTAAGAAGGTGCTGCGTTGTATTCTCATCAGTTAAAAATAAAGTAGAAGGTATCTAGGAAAACTTTCGTATCAATTATCTCAATCAAATTACGATTTGGAGAAATATGTATATACCTACTAAAAAATGTCGATAGTTTGATTAATTAACTCTAATATTGGAAGAATATTTCATTTTGCACTTCCTCTGCACCTCCAAGAGTGAATATGTTTTTAAGAAAAAAACTTCAAAATTAATTTTATGAAATGTTCAATCCTACAACTGGTGAACTATTTTCTTCCGCTGTAAGTAACTTTGAAAACTTTTCATCTTGGAGTGGAAGCGTGTTTTTTCTATCTTTCCACATTTAAAAACTTTTGTTGACTTTGACAATTTATTACGAAGCTTCAGTTTATACGATGGAAATAGTTTTTGAAAAATTTCAATTTGTAATTAGTGAATTTATATTTCAAAGTGCTAACTTTGCTTGCAAAGATAAAGTAATACTCGTAATAACCAATTTATAAAACTTCTTCACGATGTTCGCTCTCATATTCTTCAACCAAAATGAAGGTTACTTCTGCAAAGAAAACTTGTTCACTGTTCCGAGATCGAAAATAAACTTTTTTCTCAAATAATCGAGTCTACTCTTAATATTTAATCACAGTATTTTCTCAGTACACATGCCATAAAGTATTCAACCCTTTAAAAAACACCTTCCGAAATCGTATCTCTGCTTTAAAGTTGTCGTTCGATATCCGCTAACCGTGTTTCACAACTCTCCACTTTGATCAGTTATCGAAAGGGTCTTACTTCAATTGAGAAGGGACTACTTTCAAGCGCCGTGACAGGCTTTCGTTTATTCAATTGTCATTGGTGGGATTCCCTTGCTCTCTATGGAAAAATTAGATTTGCCATCGATCCCCATGAATAATCTCACGATTTATTTTTAGATTCAACTAAAATGATTTTAAAGAATATGAAGAAAAAAAGCAATTTAAGTACGTCTTAAAATTAAATTTATGATAAGCAAGGTTTTTGAAATGTCATTTCATATAAAATATCAGTCAGTTAGGGTGAGTTGTGATGACTGAGTCTATGTGGTCCTCCACTTCGACCCGCAAGAATCTATTGTGTCTCACACCTATTCATATTTCATCGAACAAATTCAGCTACTACTACTAAATGTGCAGGCGAGCCTTGTCCTGGACAACTCAAGCCAAGGTTCCGACACTGAGGCCACTGGCGGGCCCATTGTGCCATTCCTGCTACCTAGGCATCCATGAAACCGAGCCCTTCAATAAAGGCCTCAACCTTTTTCAATGGATGTCTGCTTGTGTCTCCAGGGGCCATAACAGGGACTTCGAAGATTCGCCTGCGTAGTACAGCCCAGTGTGGACACTCTAAGAGAACATGGACTGATGTTTCGTCAGTCATGCCGCAACCCCTACATAGGGAACTTTCCTCTACTCCTAAGTTGTGGAGGTGTTTCCTCATACAGCAGTGCCCTGTTAGGAGTCTTGCTATCTTCCCTTAGCCTACTCCTTGGTAGTTCAGTGGCTGCCCTGGCGTGTCCATCAGTCCATCCCTTCAGTAGAAGTTTGGATTGTCTAGGACTCTGCAGAGCATTCCAATGAGCGAGGTGCTGATTCCTCAGCCACTTCTTCGTCTCCTTGCGTATTTTTTGTTTTGTTAGGCCCAGGGTCGGGCCCGGGCCGCAGAAAGGAGCTGCCGCCTCTTCCGCAGCCAGTGCATCCGCCATCTCGTTGCCTTCAAAACCAGAGTAGGCTGGAATCCATTCTAGCCGCACCACGTTCCGCCTTGCAAGATTAGCAAGTCGTTCTCGACATTCTTTAGCAAGTCCTGAGTTGCTGGTATACCCACTCAGGGCTTTAATTGCAGCCTGACTGTCGGAGTATATGGTTATGCGTCGATCCACATAACCTCTGTCTCGGTTTATCTGCGCACATTCCAAGATAGCATATATCTCGGCCTGATATGCAGATACACCCTCACCCAATGGTACACAAACCTGTGTTCTTGGGTTCTTGGAGTAAATTCCAGCCCCTGTTCTATCACCGGAGCATGAGCCATCTGTGTACCAGACGGTCCCATTAGGCTGTGTATTCCTCTCTTTTTCCCAGGACTCTCTGTCCCGTATCATGGCCCTGTATGGGGTAGCGAAGTAGTACTTACGCAGGCAGTCATCAGCCGCTCGAGCCAGAACTGGAATATCTTCCAGGAGCCGGAGCTTCTTGACATGCCTGCACTCTTCCCCTCTTCGCACGTATCCCAGCCGTTTCAAGCGCAGGAAAGCCCTCCCCGCCTCAGCCTCGATCACATGGTGGAAAGGCCGAAGACCAAGGATCACCTCCATCGCAACAGTTGGTGTAGTCCCCATGCAGCCAGTTGCCCCCAAACTGACCACCCTTTGAAGGAGTGAAAGTTGAGATCTAGCAGTGACCAAGGTTACCCTCGGCCACCAGACCAGAGCCGCATATGTGAGCATAGGCAGCATAATCACTCTATAGAACCATATGATCGTTTTGGGGGTCAGTCCCCACCTCGGACCAATGGCTCTCCTACAGGCCCAATACGTGTTTGTCACCTTGCTTAGGCGACTATCAAGATGAGCCTTCCACGTCAGTGATTTATCAAGGATCGCTCCTAGATACTTCACCTGTTCAACCACCGGCAGTGGTACTCCATCAAATTCAGCTTCTTATTACAAACAATTAGTTTATCTGGTGGATGATATTTCAGGTCTAAGTATAAGAGAAAGATACCCTGCCAAACATCGTATAACTGATTCGAGCCGAGGCGAAGCAGTCAGTATAAGATCTGACAACGTATATTAGTAGGAAGATTGATATTTATGTCCTGGTTCCACTACTAGTTGCTAACTACGGAGAATCCACTCATCTCTATTCTAGATTACGACAGGATAAAGAGTTGTAGTTTACTGTTTGAGGCAGGTCAAACGCCATTTCCAGAGTACTGCCTTTTTTGGTTTCCCATACTCCAATTTCCTTTTCATGGTGTATAGCTGTTTAACCAGAGTTTACAGACATCTGAACTCTGGGCCAACTTAACATGGCCCAATGTCTTTTGGAGAACATTATATGCTATCCTTCCTGGCTTGGTCTCTACTATGATGACAAGATCATATGCAAACACTTGTAGTGTAATCCCCCTTCTTCAAGTCATCCTTAAAAATTGACCACAGTAGGGAAAATAGCACCTGCTCTGAGCGCAGCCTACGGATCCCTGAAGCTGATGATCTCATTCTGAAGAGTCCATATTTACCGGGTTTAGAATAAAGTGAAATAAATTGCAGCACCATGTATTTGAGAAAACCTTCTACTAACATCCTTTCAAAGTAAAATAGAAGTGGGGTATTAAGCCACTCTTTTTCAACAAATATAATCAAAGCTACGACTCACATTCAAACAATTTTCTGTTTGCAAACCTTTTTATTTTTATGGTGACATGCAGAGCTCTGGTGAGCACTCATTGAAACTTTCCTTTTAAGGATCTCTATACAAAATTATGTTATTTTCTGTTCGAAAAGGTTCGTATTCTAGTAACTTCAATTCCGGTGTTTAGTTAAAAGTTTGCCAAGCTGTTTGTTCTCCAACCATTGAAATATATATCCGTGAAGAAGTGCCGTTGGGAATAATATATTCTCATTATTATTCTTTATTGAAACTTTCAGTAATAAATGTGTCTTAAATGTTTGATCTTTTGAATAATACATTCGGATACATCACAGTTTAAAGTTTCTTTCACAATATACAGGGAGTCTCAGGAGCTCGTAACAAAAACTTATCTTAGATTATATTTGAGGAGGTGGCTAATGTGATCTGCCCACTGTGATCCTATGAATCTAGACTATAATCTTCAACCCAACTGTCTTTAAAGCCTCAATACTGAAGTCAACCTGTAATAAGATTCTTATTTATTGTGTTAATCGATAATATAGTTACCAAATATCACAACAATGTATAAAGCTGCTTGTACATAGTACCTGGAAATACGCCACTGAATATAATTTCCACAACATTCTATTTTCCGTTCTCATTTTCATATATTTACCAACAGACATCATGGTTCGCCGTTTGGCGTTTTTGGCTTAGGGTCGAGACTCTCACTGCTACATGTCCTTTACCGTTTACAGTGAACATAAATTTTTATTATACGAGTTATTATATTAACCGCCCGTAAACTGAATTATTTGGCACTTCTCTCGTATTACCGTATTTCAATATTCAAGGAGCATATGCTATCAATATTTTACACCTGGTTAATGGGCTCGTTTACTAAAATTTTTAAATCATTTTTAACTGTCGTAAAACAAAGTACTAAGGATAAAAATATGATTCTGAAAATTTCATGTCAATAGAATATGTCGTTCTCCTAATATAACCAATTAAACAAGCATATTGTAGCGGGGCGAAGACTATGACTGTGACGTCACCGCTTATGAAAGTTAATGTGCGCAACATCACACTTCTGACTGTAACGTGCCTCGCGTAGAATTTATTTATTTTGAATTACTCACAAAATTTTGTGTGAATAAAATAAAATGTGTGGACCTAATTTTAAAAAAGCAGACTCATTAAATCTTCCAGAAGTGGAGCTTTTTAATCAAAAACACGAGTTTATTAAATTATAATTTTATACTGTGACACATCGTTTTTGGCTGTTTTCCGGCAAGAATGATTAAAAATGTCAATATTTTCATAGATACATGATCTCTCAAATGATATATAGGGTGATTCCAGATGTTTTATTCTATTCCTGGTCTGGTGGAAAAAGTTACGGAGAAAACGCTATAGGTTACTCAGTAACAAATTTCAATTTTATTAACTGCAGACAGCCCAATTAAAGGAGCTTCTCCAAATGCTATTTATGATTAATGTGTAGTGGAAATTAAATCACCAATGTTGAAAAGAACAAGAAAAACTTATTTTGATGAAGCAGGTTATATTAGTTCCAAATGTTTACATCAGATTCAAATGCACATGCACCTCACTGGTAAAAAAAGTGATATTTGTTAGAGCTGATCCGGACTTTGAATCAAATAAAATAATTTCTTTTAAAACATAATATACGCCAGTTTTGTTGATGATTTACTGAAAAAGATTAACTATTTTTTGGAAAAAAAAGCAGTACCTATTTAATAAAATTTAATTTGTGAAGAACTGATCCATTATTTCATTAAATAATTTTGAACATCAATAACACCACAAGCTATAAGAACAATATCATCTAAGTATTTAAAAAAAATTAGATTAATACAAGCGTGTGGTTTTCAATAACCCTCTCAATATGGATTCATAACGTATTTTATAAGGTAATTTATAACGATTCTTATTGAAGAAAAATAAGATCCTAAAAATACACAAAGTATGTTGACTTATCAGTGATTGCTTTGAGTCTTTTCATGCTTTTCTGCCATTGCTCCCGTTTTTTTTGCATCCTTATTAATAGAAATAAATGTTTTGTTAGATGTTTTAATCATAGTACTTCTACATTCTGGAACCACACAATATTTATAGCTTTTTTACTCTGGTTCTGGTCCATTGTGTCGAATAGTTTAAATTATTTCTAAACGTTCTCATTTCACAAACATAACACTGTTTAGAGTTTGCTGAAACGTATAATAAATAATAAGTATATAAGCTACCAAAATACTGTTATTTATACTAGTTAAGTAGTCATCTAACCGAGAACCGATCGGTGCGGTATCCGCTCTCTCAACGAGAGACTTCATATGGGATGACGTCACGCCTGAAATTCGGAGAGGAGCGCTGTTTAATGTTTATAATTTTTTTAAGGCGACTCGCTGACGTCTAATTTTTTGCACAGAGCCTTAAAATGATGTGCTCTTCCCAATAATAAAATAAAATCAAATATGTAAATGAGCCCATTGTATATAACGAAAACGATCATGTAATTAGAGAGGTGAATACGATTTTGGATGAACTGTAGAGAATTATGCTATAAGACGTGATGTTTATTATTTTAAGAGAAAGTCTTTTATATTTAACGATTTTCATTAGTTTTCCCATAACTTCTTAACATAAAACGGTTACAAGCAAACTTACTGCTCAAACTTGACATATCAGAAATGCCATGGTGAGCTGTAACATTGGCTCTAACTAATATGCATGGATTCTTCATGCTAATATTGGCCATCCCTAGCTTCTGTGGTCATGTTCCATAACAAATATTATGTTTGTTTCAGTCAGTACCACAGGGCTACATACTTGTACTCTGGTTGGACGTATCTATCGTTTGTATCATATATCATTCTCATAGGGCACGTCCACGTGACATCATGGGACATTCACCCTGGGTTCCTCGTGGTTGTTGATAGTAATTTCTACCGTGTTGAGAGTTCATTCAATTTTGACATAGTGATTTCTTTGACATTGTCTTTATTGCTCAGGTATTTTGAAAGATATATCTGACTGTTTATAATAAAAAGGATCGTTAAGTCAATACAAAAAAAAGCCAAATAACAAATATAAAATGACTGTCCTTGGTGACAACTTGTTAGTTGGTGAACATGCCCTGTGCTCAGTCAAACAAAACATTCAAACATATAGAAGGGAACGCAGAAAACTCTGTATCTGTTGGCGATTGTTGATACTGATGACATCTCACACTTCCTCTACACCACCTCTGACATTGTTCACTATATTAGATTTGTTTCGATATAAAAGTCATATTCTTCAGAGACTGGAGGAGTTTATATCACAGCGGTTTTTGCAGAAGAAAACCAACATCCATCGACAACAATCTCTTCTGTGCCATGCTATGGTTGGTTTGGAGTGATACCATGCACTTAAAGCTTGAATTATCTCCAAATATAATAGACGACTTCTAGTCTAGTGGTACCAGAATAGGGTACAAGCATAAATTTTGCTATTGGTGAGAATTGACGCTTTATCAGGTCTCCTAACACCTTGCATGCCCATTTTTTCAAAAAAATATAAACTTTACTTTTAAAACTATTTTAAAAATCATAAAATTTGAAAGTCCGCCAAAACGCACTTTACGTCATAAAGATGGCTGCCCCATGGTCTAACGTCATTTGTTTACGTTCTTATTCATCGTGTATCACGCTCTGAGTTCTTGTGGCCTAATTTGTTTCTGAAAGCTTTAAAAATGGATAAAGCCGAAAAAGAAACTTTGTATTCTAAGTATTGCATTGTTCCAGTGTGTAAATGCTTTAACACCTCTTATTTCCTCTGCATTAAAGCAGCTGTTTGACTTCATAAATTCAAGCAGCATAAATGAGTCTACTTTGGGCAAGTTATCAGTTTGTGCTTCTACAAAACCATCGCTAGCCATATATTTACATTCTTCCAAAAGTTTTGAAATATCCTCGGAAATATCGAATATTTATGACCACTTTCCACTTTACGTTGACTTTTAGAAATAAAAAAAAGCACACAAACACGTAATGGTCTCAAACAAACATATAAATGATATTTTTACGTCGATGAAGCAATTAATAGTTGATTAAAGTACAATATAAACACACAACTACACATAACCTAATGCAATACCGGCCATATTGACATAAGTGAACACAAGAGATATGACATCACACGTATCATCGGTAGCGTTCGGAAATCCTCGGGTTGTGTTCGGAAAGTGCATTGAAATTTAAATTTTACTTTACTCTATTACAAAGTAAACCAAAAATCAACTCAATTCAGTTCATATCGGAAGGACGTTCTATCTAAGAAGCTTTTTTCCTATATACTAACACTACTAGTGAAAGTTTGATTTGACTGAGGTTGGAATAGCAATATAGAACACCCTTTATATTCAACCAATTACACTTTTATATTCGTAGGTAATAAAATAGTAAATTATACACCAAGGTGGTGGGGACTTTTATTTATTAATCGAGCACCAAAATTATTTCGCGAGGAGCCTTGCCCCGAGTGGAAAAAGGTGCAAGGTTTATAAATGTCTTCACCGCCATGGTGTATATACAATTTTTTCCACTACCAGCCAAATTTGAGACAAAAATTAAAAATAATCCACAAACGCACAACGAGAAGCGTTTACCCCGTCGTCTGACTGACAAATACACTGTCAGTTTTCGATATATTATGAACGTACTCGTTATGTCATCAGTCATTTTTGGTTGAGCGCAAATTTCAAACTAATGGCATTTTTATTTATATAATTTTATCTTGATAGGTGATTTCGAACAGCAAATCTGTTAAAAACAGTCTCCTGGGTATACAAAATTATGTTGCAAAAGTTTTTGTTGAACTACTATGCCTGAATTCTTAAAATATTCGAATTTGTCCATTATTGACCTAGGTTGATAATAGAATGTTATTACCACTTATAGAGAAATTCAAGTTCTCATATGGCTAGGAGAAGCTATAATTGTCAACTTTACAGCTAGTAGTGTAAAAAAGTATTATTCAAATAAGCACAATTATAAATATTACATTACCTTCAATTAAACTATCTCAAATGTATAATCAAAAAAGAACAACAAAAAATAATAAGGGATACCTCAAAACTCGAGTTGATTAGTCTGCATATGTATTATAAACGAAGGGTCTTAATTAACTCTAGTTAGCATGGGAGTTTGGTAGTTGCATAAATAATAGCATTGTTCCGAAGCTCGTATTCACAATGGATTGTGTGCAACAATATTTATAGGACAATGCCAACTTCAAAGTGCGAAGTTCATTTCATCTGTTTGTAGTTTGTGTGGCAAAGGTAGTAGTTTAGCGCTATATACCAGTGAACCTTCATCAACGTCGATTGTCACTAGTGACTTTTAGTGTGAATAAGAAAATATAATAATCTGATTCTAGTTGTACTGTGATAGTTAACGTTTCTATCATAATTATGGGAAATAATTTCAGAGGTCTATTATCAGTAGTAATAACCCAAGGACATTGATAATTGTTCGAAAAATTTTTATGACAGATTTCGAAAGCTTGTTGCTTGGAAACAGACCGACGCCGTAGGCGGAGGTCTGTTGGCTATAAGCAACAAGCTTGAGAAAGTTGTCATAAAATTTTTGAGCATTTATCAATGTCCGAGGGTTATTCGGATAGAAAATTTTTTGTTTCAGTATTACAACCAAATCGTGACATTTCGAAATATTAAATATTCGAAACTTCAAAATCGGAATAAATCAATATGTATCCATAGCAACCAACGTGAAAATTGCCCATGGTCTGTTTTCAGTGTAATGTTGACATGATTGGCTGAGATTGTTCATATGATATAAAATGAGGAAATTTGATTGGTTTTTGGAATTGTCAAAAAATTTTCAGTAGTAATACCACTAGGGTCTTGATAATACCGAGATAATTTTGTCATAGAGAATGCTGAAAGCGTGTTGCTATTATCTTTGAGCAACACGCTTGAAGGATTCTCTACGACAAAATTTTGAGTACTTATCAAGACCCGAGGAGTATTCGAAAAGATAATTTTTTACTTTGTAGCTTTCAAAAAACTGATTGCCAATCTGATGTTTAATAATTTTCAATACAAACTTTATCAATTTCAATCAAATAGTATTCATTTTTATTCAAAACTACAGTTGTGAAAAGTACAATTGGTAAATTAATTGAATCGTTAGATGCAATACCTAATATTCGCGACATTTTTAATCCAGTTGTCAGTTTGACGTTTAATTAATGTTTACTAAAAAGTAAACACCAAACTGAAAACACCACATGTAGGGTATTATCGCTGTAATACAGCGGTGATTGGATGAAATTTGACACATGACTTGAAATTAAGTAATTTGATTGGTTACTATATCCAGTAAAAAATTATCGATAATAATACAACAAGTGTGTTAATGATTATCGAAATACAAATAAGAGAAGAAATTTTCGATCATCATCAATTACACGAGTTGTATTTGTCAAGATTATTTCTTGATACAATGATTCTGACGTTTCTTTAATAATTTGACATTTTCTGTCAGTACTAATGACAACGCGAAACACACAGATGGGAAAATTGCATGTATCCAATCAGGTGCCGAAATACAAAATCGAAAACATGGTGTTTTCAGATATCAATCCTCATATTTAAACCAATCGAAGGCGCGTATTTTGTATTGAGTGAAATAATCTCAAAAATATTATATCAGCTTATATATTATTATGTTACGTTCCAAGCCCGATATTGTACGGAGCCGGGCTCTGTACAAGCGATTTTGTACCAAGTCAAAATTTGCTTCTCCTTCCCCTTCTGGACTTAGTACAAAATCGCTTGTTCAGACGATACAATATAGTAATAAAATATAGGGTGTTGCATTTATAACGGAAACATCAAACTGGATTTTCACCCACTTTAAACGCTTATATTAATTCAAAATTTTGCTCTCATTTCAGTTTTTTTGAACTATGATTTATCATAAGTTTATCCCCCTACACTACACAGTTAGTTTCAATTGATGGTTTTATTTGACGCCATTTTGCGGTGGATCGATTGTAGTGCTATCTAGTGGCACGTATTGAAAGTAGGTACAAGGTAGAAAACTGGGAAATAAGAAACTGTAATTAGTGTACAGCTATCTACTTTGAACTCACTTAATAATGTCGATGTTACCATGTTTCAATTATAAACTAACGAGATATATCAGAGTTCCTGTAAAAAACCAAGACGCACACCTTAAATATGTTTGTGGTATTATGAATATTAATTTTCGTGTACATTTTAAAATTATCAAGTTTATACATAATATATACTAGAAAAAAAGGTTTCTTACAATTGTGTAATTTATTTGTTTTAAGTTAAAAACATAAATATTTATTATTTGCCACACTTCTATTATGGACAAAGATAAGTAAGTGTCACAATGTTACCAGCATACCAGCGCGTGGCCCTTTTGGAACACTGAAACCAAGTGTGGCGATTGGCGAACAATAGATAGATAATGTTCTCAACTTAAAACAAACAAAATACACAACTTTTCCACTTTTATTAATATCACAAATATATTTAAGGTGTGTCTCGGGTTTCCACGGGAACACTGAAATATCTAGTTTGTTTATAATGGAAACATGGCAACATTGATATTTTTAAATGATCAAAATGTAGATGGTGCCACATTAATTACCCTTAGTAGTTACCTATTTTTCTACCTCAGGCCTACTTTCGATAAGTGCCGCTAGATGGCACTACAATACGATCCACCACAGTAAGGCGTCAGCTGAAACCATCATTTATAATGATACTTTATAGTAAGTAATTAATAATTATTCAGAGTCTGCTTAAATTGGACACCTGAAAAATAGAGCTTGAAGAATACAAAAGCAATGTTCAGGATCCAAATTCAAAGCCTGATCTAATAGATGAAATTAAACGTCTCATTCGTGGCTAGTGCGACATAAAATCGGCATGTTCTGAATTTTTGTAGTAATTCAAACGGAGAGTCTAGTGTGCAAAAAACACATTTCTGAGACGGAGAACGTATCAAACTAAATGACATCACAATATACCTTCCGTGAACAAGCGGCAAACATCTGAGACACTTAGCCTAGGAGTGGACAGTCGAACAACATAGTTCCTTTTCAATAGGAAAGAAAACTTTCAGTTGGATAATTTCCAGAAAATCCAATATTCTGAATGTTCCTCTTGCAGCTCAAGCGTCCTTCTCACGATTCAAACGTTCAAAGAATAAAAGAAACCCTTTGAAAGTCCGAGAAACCACTCCCAATAATTTTTTTAAAATAATAATTTTTACATTTTCAACAAAAAACAAATAACGTTTGAGATGATTTTCACCTTATAAAATTTAAATCAGTAAATTTGTGGCTTTTATTTCAGGTTTATCAACAGAACTTCACATCTCCTTCCAATAAACTTCAATCAATAAGTTCAATTTGAATTTTCTCTAAAAATAGACGTTCCGTTTACACATGTACCTAACCCTAAAGTTCCCACAATTCTGCATATAACAACCACTCAAACCTCTTACTATTCATTCCATTGATGGAATAGTTGAAATCGAGGCAAGCTCCAATGTTAAATTTAAGTGGTTTTCTGAAGTCCAAGGAGGCAATCGAATCTATGCTGTACTTGAGGTTAATAAAATCACCCCCAACCACTTAATACTCTGATTATACTCGAGTTGAAAATTATCTTACTGAGCTGACCAGCAATCGTAAAACCGAATGGGAAATTCAGATGATTGACATTTCCTTAATTTGATTCTTTTCTGAACGACCAAATATTAATAGAAAACCATTTCGGTTAACAAAAACTCTAAGCCAACGATCATTTTATTACCTTTTACCGAAAATATTAAATATTTAATATTCTCCCTGATGAAATTCGATCCAATTAAGTTATTCCCAAATTCTAAATCGTACTAAAGTCGGTTCGTTCTCAAGAAAAACCGCACTAAAATAAAGTCACGTGAATATTGAACGACCTAGGCAAGTGAATAAGGTTGAACCGGGTGTATTCTGTTTCCCTACTACTAACACTTCAATGCGAATCGTCTAACACGCAGCCGACTTAGAATAGATCACGCGTGGTCTTTGTTTACATGCGGTTTTTCTTGGGACCGTCCAGACTCTATAAGACTAGAGCATACTCAGCGTCGGAATCGAGTACATTTCGTTTAGTATCACTTCTTCTTCTTTATTTTTGTTGTTATATTTATTGAATTTCTTTAAACTCTGCAATAATATATGCATTTGCTCTATTAAGCTGTATAAAACTACAGACACAACACTCTGATAACCACAAAAATAGTACAAACTTGTGTTTATTATACGGCTATAAGATGGTGAAGCGTGAAGTGGAAGGAAATCTAACTAAAATTCCTATCAGTCGAATATTTGCAGAATAGTACCAGGCATAGACAGCGTTTCACATAAGAACAAGCCACGTGAAGCATGCCAACTGTCTTGCGCAGAAATTAAATCGGTCTTGTTTATGTTTGTCATCCCATAACGACCGTGTTTCATGCCATTGCTGTTACAAACTATGTTTTATGCCGACAGCTATTTTAATATTGACATTTGAGGTTGTATCATCAACTGTCGAATTTTTTAGATCTTCAAATATTTTAAGACGTTTAGCTAGTTTATCTGTGAGTGTTGTGTTTTCATTTGAGATAAGACTGAAAAACTTGATGGTGCTGAAGGAAAATTATCCACAGTCAAAGACGACAGAGTCTTAATTTTTGGCCGATTTCATCGAACATCATTAATTGAAAGTATAAATATTTTAACGATACCAAGTATTTTCATATACCAGTCTATTGTTAGTGTAAATATCTCGAAAACCTTCAAATAATGTTTAATTCAAACTATACCCATAATAAATACATTTTTAAATTCCTAATTTTGTGTCAACCTACAGAATGTTAAGACGTTACGCTACTGATTTGAAGTCGAATGTCAATTTTACAATATGGCGCTGTTTTTGAACATAAAATACAAGAAATTGAAGTGGAAGGGGCTGAAATATTGGCTCATCGTAATCTTCATGCTCCCAATGTGGAGGTTGAAATGGGTCGCTATGGAGGGGCATTGGCTGTCCGAATACAGGACCGATTTATTGGCAGGAGATATGGAAGACAATAAAATAATAATAATTCTTTTTGATTCTTCATTGCATAAACTCATCAACAGCTACTTCCAAAATATCCGTTAGTCTACTGAAAACTCTAATCTGTTCAGCCTCATTCTTAGCATGAAGCAAAGCTGCCTGCGCTTGAACTGTTGCAGCATCTGCCTGAACTGTAGCAGCATCTGCCAGCTTCATTGTAGCCTGAGCCAGCATCTACAAAACAATCGTCTTGTTACTTGAAAAAATGTGTTAAATAAAAATTTCCAACAAGAATAAATTCTCTAAAGTTAGTCAAAGTATGTTGAATTAACACCGATTTGAACTTGTAGACTAGACTATACACAATATAATAGTAGCATTATTATAATATTGCATCAAAAATATATCATAGTGAAATGCATGCTGGATTGCTAAACATTTACCTCCATTGCCTTGTTATTAGAGGCACACACGTGCCTTTGGGTCCTTCTCTGAAATCTGCTTGGCTTCCTTGTTTCTAAAAAAAATGGATCATGTTTCACTATTCAACTCGCCATTACAACATACAACAAAAAATAATATCTCAGATCTAAAAAGTAGCACATACTTTTGATCACTTTCTTTTTTGGGCCTGTGGTAAGGCCTTCACTTGCCGGAATTGTTGCACTGGATTGGCCCTCCTGTGCCAACGGTATTATAATGGCCTCATTATGGTTCTCCAATTCATTGGTGGTAAATTTCACATCATGTAGTGATTCTGTTATAGAAAAAGATCATATTTTCATTTGGCTTGTTAAGGAAAGATGATGGCAGTTTAAAGAGAAAAATATACCTACCATAAACAGTTTGCTTAGAGTCATGCACCTCCTCATTCGTCTGATAGTCAACATAAGAGACTGTCAAAACCAGTGGGGCTTCATCAAGGACTGACTCGTCCCCCTTCTCTAATGTCTCCAGTTGCATCTGAAGGAGAAAAATACTGTTATAGTGTAACTAATGTTAATGTGATGACCTTGAATTTTATTACAAATTTTATGCGGGTTAATTTTATTCCACTATATCAATTTGAATTAGGAAATGAAATATCAGATGAACTAGCAAAGAGGGGGACTGAAATACCTTTCTGGGGGCCCTAACCCTTTTGCGGAATCAGCCCCAATGTAATATTGGAAGAAATAAGTAAAGCCGAGAAAAAGAGAAGATCTGACCATTGGAAAGATCTAGTAGGGCTTATACAATCAAAGACTCTTCTGGGTGACTACAACCTGTTGAGATCAAAAGAATGCATAAGTCAAAGTAAAACTGCGCTAAGAGTTTTAACAGGGATCCTAACGGGACATTGTCGCCTGAATGGGCACCTGAAAAAGCTCAAAATAGTGGAGGAAGAAGAATGCAGATTTTGTGGAATGGAAAAAGAAACCTCCATCCACATACTTTCCAACTGCACAGCACTTCAGAATCATTTGCCTAAGTTGAAGCCTGCAGACATCCTAAAATTCCTCCGGGAAATAGGAACTGGTTTCTGTGACTCTCCTCAGAAACTAAGTAGAAGTAAGGGGGCACAATAGATCTTTTAGGTCTCAGTGAATGTCACCCCAAAAATCACACATACATACATATACATACATCAATTTGAATTACATTTGAAAATCATTATTTCATGATATTCGAACTTATAAAAAAAAATTATGCACGCCATTGGGCGGCTTTTTTTCTTCAAAGGGATTAAAAATATGGGTCAGCACATTAACAATAGTTACACTATACCAATGGTAACAATATTTCCACATTGTCACTCCCCCAGTAAGCGATTTGTGATTAGAAATTGAAAACGGTTTAATGAAAAATAACTATTAATGTTTAACAATGTCTTGTGTGAGTATTGATAAAGATTTTTTTTACCTCAGTCTCTGGTATTGAATCAGGGCAAGTAGATGAGCCTTGCACATACTCAGAACATATTATCCCCGCAACTCTCAATTCATGGGAAGTCATAGGAGGGTGCTTCCTTTCTGTGTTGCCAGTCGAACGCTGCTGCTCAGTTCTTATCTCCGAAACCCTTTTCGAAACTTTGTGTTTCATGTCACGCCATACCTAAAAAATATAATACTATTTCAGATTTCTTTTGGATCGGAGTTAAACAACCCAAAGTCTAAGACAATACAAAAGTCTGAAGCAGTAAGGATACTCACAGTCTGCCACTGGCTGCTATCTTTCTGTGCTCCACCACTGATTGAATTTAACTCCTGAGCAAGATCATCCCATCTTTGACGCAGCCAGTCCTTCCCATCTTTTCCACAAAATTTTCCAGCAGCAAAATTCGAATGGCTCTCCATATACTGAATCAAATGATCCCTCTGAGCGATATTATAACGCTGAGTTTTGCTAGAACGAAAAACTCCTTTAAAATAATCAATCTCTATAATACTATCTTTGAGATTAAAAGAGAGAGATATATGTTAACGCCTGATCAATTCTTCAATGCTAGTTGATTCTAAATTTCAAAATTTTGAAGTTGTTGATGTTAATAAATAAACATGAATTGTATAGTTCATGCTAACAGATAAAATATATGTCACTATCACTATCTATGTATAATTATATGACCCTACCTTCCAACCCTTGCACTCATCTTGTTAGAAAACACAAACACAAACGAAACCAAAATAGAACTTCAACTTCAACGTGCACTTTTGTTTGTTTTCAAATTTGACAATTTCACTCATTGGCCAAATGTACGGAATCGAGTGACCTCACTTCTATGCCGATAATTTTCGGTTGCAATTCCGAGCGTCGAAAACCGTGGCATACAGAATTTCGTTATATTAGTCCTGTCGGCCGTGCAACTGTTGTTAACATCACAGACCGTTAACATACCGATACCGACGACTGCCGCGTACAGAATAGCCGATAGCGCTTAGCGCTCGTTTCGGAGAGAAATCGGAATCGGCTGGTATCGGTAAGACTCAGTTATCGACAGCCGTCGGTAAGTTGCATGTGCGGCATTCTGAATGTGCAGGGGCGGATCTAGTATTTAACAAAGGAGGGGGCTTGAATATTTTTTTTTAAGTTTTTTAATTTGACAAAAAAATGTATTATCATATAGTATATACATAAATATGGTTGAAATAATACCCTTCTTGGTGTGCGTCATCGATTGTAAATGTCTTTCTAACACATTGCGTAGGAAGAAATGGAAGAAAAGGCAGGTCTGTGATTAATCCTAATCAAAATATCACAATAATGAACCGTTTAAATGTATTACAAACGTTAATCCTAATATTTGATTGGTGGATGTTTAGATTACGCTCAAGCTCAACCTATCAATCAAGAGTTTAAAATACTTTCGTAGCGGCGTCAATAAGTTTTACGTCTTTTTCTACTGTCACACTGACAGCTCTTGACAGGTCTGTACTTTGTTGTTTACGGTCAATTATTATTTATGGAAAGTGAATATTAATCTTATTGTTTTATTTATATGAATAATACAAAAATATGCATGAATACACGGAAAAACATCAGTATTTTGGAAGTTCTCAAGTATTTTCAGTTAGAAAAAGAAGCTGGTAATTATTAATTGCATAGCCTTTTTGAATTTGGCTAAATACAATCCTGATGATCTTATTTAACAAATTTAAGGTTAGCTATGTCAAAATAGCAAATAAAATAAAGGACATGCCGAAAACCCGGATATCCGTCACAATAGATGAAGCACACCAAGAAGGGTATTATTTTAACTTTTACAACAACTTATATTAACGATAATCTAAGTAGACCAATTACAATTTTCAATTCTCTATATTGGGAAAGCATTCTTTGGACATACATTTAAGGTTTCTGTTGATGATTTTGGTAGATCAACACTGACAGTGTCACTCCACTTATGTCTCCATATCATATTCCCCCTGTAATTCCAGCATGGATCCTGGCATATCATTTTCACATATTCTTGCAGCCAGTGGCGGATTTGCAGTCCTAGCCGCTCTAGGCCCCAGGCCATGTGCCGCCCTTTTCTCAGCACCGATCATTAGAGACTAGATACATAATTCATGAATTTACTTTATTGCCACTTTTATTTGATTCAGAAAATTGTTAACTAAAAGCTAGCTTATAAAGCTAGTTTATAATATTTTCCGAGGCCAGGGATGATTGGAAATTTGAATAAAACATTTAAAATGGTTTTAGGTTTCCTTTTTAATAAAATAAAGGTTTTACAATGTGTTACAAAACTCGTCGTCTGCACTTAAGCGCAGCAAAATTATTAATTAAATCTTCGCAATCCAATTTCCTTAAAAAATCAGCTTCTATGTTAAGCAAAGCAAGATCGTTTAGCCTCTGCTCCGTCATTGTAGTGCGTAAATAGTTTTTAACTCTGCGCAAACAAGAAAACGATCTTTCTCCTGTACAGTTACTGGCGGGTGTACACACACACATACGAAGACCAATATCCACGTTTGGATAAATGGTTTGAAGACCTTCGGTTCGTAACCATTTCAACAAACTGACTGCACTCTTTTGCTCCTCATTTTTTATGCTGCAGTGGGAACGAAAATGAAGACATTCTTCTGTAAAATTGTCTTCTAAGTCAGTAGAATAAATCATTTGCAATGCTTTGGCCTTATCTTCGACTTCTGAGATGCTTAGATTCTTCAGGTTGGTAATAAAGTGGAATTTATTGTAGAGTAATTTATAAGCATCCCGGCGTCTTTTCAGTTCTTCTGACAATGTATCAATTACTACCAAAAAAGTATGTATTCTAAAATTTTCACGGCCACTTTGTTGCATCTCTTCACCTGTATTAGTCTCGCCAGGAAGCAGCTTACGCTTTCGATTGCGTCGAAAATCTTTTTCATATTCCTGTACGAAGGACAGTTTATTCGCTTTTTTTTCGAATTCATCGAAATTCTCTCTTGTTTCGCCAACAAAATGTATTAAAGCCTCGTACAGTTCTATAACAATAGTAATGTCAATTTCCACACTCTGAAGTTTTTTACTTGTGGCGTTAATGCGATCTAGTAAACATCCCCAAAAAACAGCCATGAGAGCCGTTTCAAAACGTTCCAGTTTCAAACGAATACCTCTTGCTTCGCATATAACGGTTCTCTTCTGTTGTGTGTCATTTTCGATGGTGACTAGCGCTTTATGGATTTCATTCCAGGATTCGCGTAAACTTTTGCATGCGTCTGCACGAGCTGACCAACGAGTCGTTGATAGACTTTTGACGGTGAAATGGGTTTGAAGGAGTTCCCAACGCTGAGTTGACGCTGCAAAGAAATTGTATAACTCTTGGAGTAGAAAAAAGAACGAACAAGCCTCTTGGCTGCTTTCAGCAGCACATTCACCTACTAAATTAAGCGAGTGTGCTGAACAGGGAACATAGTCGGCAAGGGGTGAAATTTCCTTTATTTTAGCTTGCAGGCCGTTGTATATGCCTGACATGTTAGCTGCATTGTCATATGATTGCCCGCGGCAGTTTGAAATGTCAATTCCCAATTCAGTTAAAGTTGAGGTAACAGCATCTGCCATTTGTTGTGATTTGTGGCCTGTGTTTGGAATAAACTTGAGGAACCGTTCTACAGGTGACCCATTAGGCAGGACATATCTGATAACATAAGTGAGCTGGTCTACGTGAGATATATCCGGTGTCGAGTCAATAATCAGAGAAAAATATTTTGCGGTTAATATTTCCATAACAATTGTTTCCAAAACTTTGTTTCCCATAAGTCGAATGAATTCTTCGCATGTTGTTGAAGAAAGATAACTCGTAAATCCTGAGCCTGGATTTCCATAACGTGTAATGTGTTTGGCTAAGAACGGATCGAACTCAGCGATAAGCTCTAAGGACATCAAATAATTTCCATTGTGGATTGATCCAAATTTTTCTTCGTGTCCTCTGAAAGGCAAACCACGTGACGCAAGCGCTTTTACGCATGCAACTACTCTTTTCAGAATGTTTCTCCAGTAATTTATTTCTTCATCTAATTGCATTGTTAATGCGCGGTCAATGCGACCTAGCACGTTGCTTCGTTCTTTCATATGCAGAACAGATAATTTGTGAGTAGGCGAATTCTCATGAGTTGACACTCGATGATATGAATTTTTCCAGTCATTGAAACCTTCTTTTTGGTCGAACTGACTCTCCCCGCTATTAAAAAGCAGACAAGGACCACAAAAAACACATCCAGTACTTTTGGAATAAATTAGCCACTTTCGCGGAACTTTTTCACCGTTCAGAAGCTGACGTTCGAATAAATGTCTCGACAACTGTCGCGCTTTATCTTTGTAAATGCGCTCACTTTTAGGAAAATCATTTTGGATGTTTTGATTGGCTCCGTTCTTACAAATGTGATCACGCGTGAACTCGTCGATTGTCCATTTAGCTGGATCGTCGCTGATTTCGTAGAGCTCCTGGTCCGTAGGATTGGGCTGCACTCCTACTCCTGCCACTCCTGGTACTAGAGGGACATCTTCGGCTTGTTCTTTCGATATGCTTGCCACATCGATCAAAGTATTTTCACTTGAAGACACTGCAGAATCATCAGTTGACGGAGCGCCACTACTACTTGGAACATCAAGTTTTCCAAAGAAAACGTCTAATTTCCGTGTTTTTTTAATCGTATCTTTTTGTTTATCATCTTTTTCTTTAGCTCTCTTGCGATACTCTGCCCCACTTAACCTTACCCTTTTCTTTCCGTCCATATTCAACTTAAGCAGTATCGCACTCAATCGCTCACTAAACTGAACTGTCCCACCGTCCAAACCCGTAGCTTATATATACCGGTGCAACGTTATACTAGAATAGTCGGGCAGTTTCCAGAACGCGCGCGTGTATGCATGCCGCGCGCTGTCTTGCTCACTCTCACGTCGCGCGTATTTCCGTCGCGCTTGCACCGTTTCTAGATCCTTCCTGCGGGGCGGCGCGCGCACGCATTCGAGCGTCGTGTAGAGCTTTCTAGAATGTTCGCGCGACACCGCTGAGTTGTTTTTGTAATAACAATAGGATAGGTATTCTTCCTAGATCACTAACATTAAACTAAACGTACGAACTATTTTTTAAGTACGATGTACGAAAGTATTTATACTTTAATACTCAAAAATAGTGATTTAGGAAGATTATAATCATACGTACGGTACGCGAGCCTCTAAAATATTTTGAGATACTTTGCATTTGAGTTATTTCTTGTTATCATCACTGAGTTTTTTTGGCACGATTGCCGCCCTTCGTATCTGGCCGCCCTAGGCCCGGGCCTACTGGGCCTTATGGCAAATCCGCCACTGCTTGCAGCCTCAACAATTTTGGCATCAGTATAGGTATATTCGCTATGAACGTCAAACACAATCTGAATATTAAAATAATTTTTTTCTCTTCCAGAAATATAGATTTATTATTTAAAGCCATTTCACAGAGAAAAAATGCATAAAAACACGTTTTTATTTCAATGTTCTGCAAACCAAAGACGCGGCCTGCGATTGTCTTTATCTTCAATCGGGAAGCGCCGCGTTTGAGCATTTTGCCGACTACCTAAATTCAGACGCACTCGGCGCGGCTGGTTTTGTGGACATAAAATGAATAAAATTAAATGATTTTTTTAATATAATGATATTTATTTTATTATTTATATTTTCAAATAAAGCTTTTGGTAAACATAATATATAATTGCTGTATTTATTATTAGTATTTATAGCGATGTTTGACTTTTTATGACATAACAAGTCTTCTTAAAGGGGGGTGGGGCTTGAGCCCCCAAAGGCCTCCTGTGGATCCGCCCTTGTGAACGTGAACTCTGTAACAGAATAGAAAGGAAATTTATTTCTATGCTAGGAACACAAAACAGTCTAACCCACAAAATAGTCCAACCTTTAGAGCCGGCGCAAATTGGACCCAGCCCATGTACACGCCACGCGCAGCACACGTGTGACCGAAACCCAGTCCAAGTACACGTTTTTAATAATAACGCATATTGAACTCAGCCCACGCCCATGCCTTACCCATACCCATTACCCTACATATACCAAAATCTCCATCATTTCTCCCAGTATAGCTCATAAGATGACAACAAGCCAGCAGCAACTTCTTCTCGATTTAGAATCTGAATCTGAGGACGGTGAAAGGTATATAGTTTCACACCTACTCGGCAAAAAAAGAAAAAAAAGTAAAACGAATGAATATTTACGAAAAAGAATACAAATATTACAAACAAGATTACTCACCTGATGGTATTTCTGACGTATTTAATTATTTAGCTATCTTATCCCACAAATCATCTTTCAGTTTTGATCTCATATAATCTTCATGAGAAGTATCATACAAAACAGGAAAGCCTCTAACAATTTCAATTAATTTTTCCATCTTAAAAAATATAGGAAATATAGGAAAATATATATTAATATAATATTATATTATAATATAATCCAAATATAGGAACCCACGATCCACGAAACTGTGTTGAAAGCACAACTTACCCATGCGAACACAGGCTGGAACTGTACTGGCCGTGGGATAGGTTTAATATGCGCCACTCCGTCTCAATCAACGTTCTACAAAATAGTCCACGCGTGTACTGCGCGTGGCGTGTACATGGGCTGGGTCCAATTTGCGCCGGCTCTT
>CAJUYH010005216.1:0-24064 GCA_910591685.1 Galerucella tenella
AACAATTTGACAATTCCTCCGCATGTATCCATAAAATAGAATCACTTGAACTTCTTTTTAACAAATATTAAAAGTTTATTGTTACTAATAATTTAACAAATATTCTTAATTTATAAAATGAAACGATCTGTTTCATTGCCGAAGATTCACTAGTCGCCTCTCTGTAGGTACTAGCAGGGTACTAGATATAAGATCTATGGTAGATACATCATAGATAACCTTTGAGTTATATTTCAAACTTGGTGATTTATGTCAACTGCAAGAAATGAAACAAAAATTCACCAACTTTAAACTAACTATTTATTTATTTCCATAAAAATTGATAATTGTTATTTAATTTTATTATATATTCTGTCCACAGAATACCTAACTTTGGACACAATATAATATCCACAAAAATATTATACCTCATTTAAAAACCAGGAAAAGTAATTTAAATATAAATAGGCAACTTTGTAGACCTCTGATTGGTCAGATTGCAACCGATTTCATACAGCACTTTTTAACATTCAATTTTCCTGATATGAATTAGTTGATAGTTCCGACATAATTATAATATACGAGTATATTAATTTTTATCCCCGCCTTCGTTACGAGATACGAAAAGTCACTATGGGTTGGACTTTCTTCAAGAATTATTATTATTATTTAGTTTGGAGGTAATACTAAACCTACCACCACTGAATATCTTCATTCAGAGAAATGCAAGATCTGTTGGTCACAGATTATTACAGGGACCTCCTCCGATAGAACACGGTAGGAAAGTAATATGAAGAAATAAAGGCAGATCCAATACTGGGAATGCCAATGAATCAGATTGCCCCACAATATAGTTTTAAAATCGAATATACAGTTTACATTCCAGATAGAAAAGACTGGGAAGCAGGGCCTCCTATAACAGCGAATCTCAACTGCAGTTGATGGTACACTGATGGCTCTAAAACAGACTCTGTAGTTGGAGCCGGTATATATGGGGTACAAGAGAAGATCGCGATCTCTCTAAGCCTAGGGAAACATACTACTGTCTTTCAGGCAGAGGTAATGACGGTGCAATGCTGTGCAGAAGAGTTGATGAGACAGGAGGTGGATAACCAAATAATCGTCATCTACTCCGACAGCCAAGCAGCATTAAAGGCGATACGCTGATATCGGATAACATAAAATCTTGTGTGGGAGTGTCGCAAGGCCCTCAACAGACTAGGTGGTCATAATAGTGCCTCAATACAACAGGAGGCATGAGAACCACACCAACCAGAGCGATGGAGGTGATCCTTGGTCTCACTCCCCTTGACATACACATCAAGGAGGTTATTTTGATGACCATGACACGCTTACGCTCTACCGGTATACAACCTGACGTAGGATCTGGTAGATTGAGACATAACCTATGGCGTGAGGCACTCAATGAGGTCACACTGCTGCAGGCAAATACGGACGCAATCTCACCACAATATGCCTTCCACAGGCCCTACAAGTTAATCATTAAATATAACACACAAGACACATCAGAAGAAGGCGCACTCCGCATCTTCACGGATGGCTCTAAAACTAATATGGGCTCAGGATGTGGAATTTACTCCAGATCTCTGAAGCTAAACATCAAATGGGCGATGGGCTGTAATGTCAGCGTTGCTCAAACAGAGCTCACTGCTATCTACATCGCCGCAAAAGAGATTACCGAAAGAAACACCACAGGTAATAAAATTCACATCCTTACGGATAATAGACAAGCACTGCTAGCCCTGAACAGACCGCGTATAACATCAGGCCTAGTACTGGAGTGTCACCTGTCCCTGATCGAAGCCTGTAGCAACAACGAAGTCACTCTAGGCTGGATCAAGGGGCACAGTAAATCGAAAGGTAACCACATTGCCGACTCATTAGCCAGGAAAGCAGCCTCCCAAAAACTCTTGGGACCTGGCACTTTCATTGGTCAGTCGGCGCCGGCTATGATTGACCTAATAAAGGAACACTCCCTTGATAAGTTTAAGGGTAGATGGGACGATGCAGATGGCTGCAGGCTTGCCAAGGAACTGCTGCAGTATCCGGACAGCAAAGTAGCCAAAAAATACGTGACTATGAACAGACAGAACCTTCGGACAGCCACGGGTATTCTGACCAGTCACTGCCACCTACGAAAACACCTCTACAGACTGGGTCTGTCTGACACTTCACTCTCTGTAGAGGATGTGAACAGGAAGATGAGACTGTCGAACACATTCTTTGTGAATGTCCGACACTCTCTCAATTTAGGTTTTCCGTATTCGGCGAGTACAGGCTAACACAAGCCAGCATGAGGGAGCTTACTTCCGGCGACGTTATCGCCTACTTCAAACAAGTAGGCTGGATGACGAGCCAGAAGGAAGTCTGAACCTCAGAAGGATGCACAATGGGCCAATTGTGGCCTAAGTGCTGTGGGGGTCACCCACCCTTCAAATTCTTACAGATCCAGATAGTGACCCTAGCCTGAATACCAGGTCAGCAAGGAATAAAAGGCAATGAAAAGGTCGATGAATCAGCCAAGCACGGAGCTCATGATAGGGCCAGAACCTTCCTGTGAAATTGGTAAATGATCTAAGTAAAGAGAGCATACACAAATGGATAAACAACCAGGCGTTGCGCTGGTGGTATGAAAGGCACGCTAAATTATTCCTTAAAAGCCCTTCGGCCAAACTGTCACACGACCTACTATGTCAAAATCGAGAAAGGACGAAGATGATGGTGGGAATGCTCACCGGACATTGTATGCTGAGGAAACATATGCACACAATTGGCCTATGCAGGTTCTGCCAGGAAGAAGACGAAGCCGTGGAGCACATACTCTGTGAGGGTGCGGTTTCACTTACTCGGAAAAGAAAAACCGAGGACAGAGAGCTACGCAAGGGAGGCGGTATTCAGGCTAATAAGTCTAATAAAAATAATGAAGCTAGATATAAAGCTCTAAATATAGGGAGTACCACAATAGATCTGCAAAGGTCGCAGTGGGATAGGACAAGGAGCCACTCCAATTCTAACCTAATATAATCAATTATTTAGCTTTTCACTATATTTCGTTAAAACAGAACTCCTTTATCTTCAATTAAGCCCCCCCATCAAGGGCCCTTCCCCCCCTTCAACCTGCAAAAGTTTACATTTCCAAATTTGTATTATCGGATTTGACCATAGATATATAAACAATTTGTGACATACCCTCCTTAACAATATGCAATTTACTTCGTTAAGGGAAAATTTTGACTTTCGGACCAATTTAGAGTTTAATTTCAAAATGATGATAGATATATATAAATGATATACGTGTCCCATCAAATACAGGAGCGGGTAAACATAAAACACGGCTCCACCCACCACCACCAATTTAGTAGTAACATAACAATATTGAAATAAATATGTAAATATCAGAAATATAAAACTAAAAAAAAACAAGAAAACCCAGGCCCAAATCCGTTGATCAAAGTGTAACTATGTATAGAAATATCAGAAAATAAGAAAGAAAGAAAACATAAAAAACCTAGCACCTAAGTTTCGAACCTACGACCTCTGAGTTGTAAGCTCAATACCCTACCAACCATAGAGAAATATAATATAATTTTATTTTGTCTATGCTACCAACTGCGCTAATCAGCTCACATTCAGTCTGCTTGGACGCATGCGCACCTCAACTACTAAATTGGTGGTGGTGGGTGGAGCCGTGTTGTATGCTTACCCGCTCCTGCATAAAGGAAACTAGTCTTTTGCACATAGCAATTTCAAATAACTTTGAAAAGCATGATAATAGGCTTATTCACAGCAAATAGTTTTCAATTAACAATGGATCTCCTTTTAACTTTTAACCTAGAAGGTACACACCCTGTATTAAAGGAACAGTTGATAATAATTATATGATAATGGTTCTGCTATATAATTTCCTATTCTTTTCAATAACCCATTACTAATCAGATCTTCTCCAGATTATTGCTTGTTTTTTAAATTATTTATTATTTCCAGTATTTTAAGGAGTCAGTGTCAGATATGAAAAAAGAATTAGGAAAATCTCTTATAGTACCAACATTAATAGTAGGTTTATCATTTCCAAGGAGTTTAGAAGCTACCGAGATAAAAAACTCATTGAAATGTGTACTAGCCTCATTAGGAGACTGTATAAGAATATCATTAATTTTGATCCCAAAAAAAGATGGGAGCCCTAAGTGTACCGTGGTTGTAAATAAATAAAGAAATAATTCAAACAAACACAGAATTTTAGAATATTTCAGGTATATTTCTAGTTTTTAACATTAACAAAATTATATTTTACAATACAAATGGTCCTCTTTTGAACTTCTTGATTTTACCAAAGCACATTCTTTTTGCAACATTTTCTTAGTTTCTGATCGTTCCATGTCAGTCATATCAATAGTGCAGCTTGTCGACTCTTTTTTAATTTTTTTTTTCAAATGACTTGTTGAAAATAAACGTAATTGTGGGTTAATGTACCTTTTATTTGTGTTTTCCTTAATGATGAAGTCATTTTTTCCATTAGCTGTATTCTGTGGTAAATTGGTTAAATTATCAACCATACTTAAATGAAAATGAATTTTTTCTAGTGTAGAATCGTCCAAAGTATTGTAATCAAAATTTTGTAACTTACAAAATACATTATTTATCTTTCTGTTTAATTTCTCTTCAGTGCTTTCATTTGATTTATCAAGCGCAGCACAAGAAATTTCAATATCACTTTCAGTTTCATTTTTTACTGTATGTGTTATTACGTTTCTATTTTTTTCATTGCAAATCATAAAATAATGAATATGTTTACAAATTAATTTCTCACGATTGGAGTCTATGCATGTACACTTGAATATGTGTCTACATATATCACAAGCAGAACAAATGTCTGCACAACAATTCATTTCTTGCTCTTGTGATATAATATATGTGTCTCCTGATTCGTTAGTTACATTCCAAACATCTTTATGAAATTCTATTGCATAATTTTTCAATTGTTGTGCTTCACAGTGTCTTTTAAAAATTTCAGATGTACATTTACTAGTTCTCCCTTTTATCAACTTCACAATTCTGTCTCTACTTCTATCCCTCAAAAATACAATACACACATTGATTAAAATTAATATCATAAATAATACGGCTACCCTTCACTTCAAGGAAACGGAAAAAGTACTTCATTCGACGAGTTGAGTCCGAAAATACCTCCGGAGCCGGAGACATACCATAGGGGTAGAGGGTGGGAGTGAGTTTGTGAAATATTAGGGTTGTGGTGATTTTGAGTGTGTCACAAAACTCTTCACCCTTTTTTAAGTACGTATACCAAGTTTCATATTTTTTTTTCATTATTGCCAAAGATATTCATTAAAACGTGTTTTGAATTTGTGGACTTGTAATTTTCTTGAAAAAGGTTGAAACCGCTCGATATCAGATTATGGGTTTGAACAATTTAGGTGGGTTGGGTTAGGTTAGTTTAGGTGAAAAAGCGTGAAAATAATTAAAAAATAATAAAAGTGAAAAAGATAGGATTTTTCAAAGAGGCATAACTTTTTACCTGGTGCCCTCCGACAAAAAATTGTTGTACCATTGTACTCTACTCGTGAAATGTGATTGATTGATACCCTAATTATCCACTTTCTGGCGTTTCCTTAAAATGAAGGCTTACCAATAATACTATAAAAGGTAAGTCACTAATTTGAAAATTCAAACTTACTTTTTAGGTGAGATTCCATTAACCAATTTCACAGCAAGTTTTTCTCTTTCAAGCTTAGATAGCCTAATGTGTGCAGGATCAGCTTCATGTCCATAGTGAGTTTTTTGAAAATTCACTGTTACTTTACCATCACCATCACAGAGCATTTTTATTTGACTAGTACATGATGAATTAATATGACAATAGCCCTGACTCTTACATCTGCGTTTATATTGCTTATCCAATTTTCGTATTCCACTATGTCCTGTAAGTACACAGATTATACAAATACATAGGTAACCAAATAATAACTATTTTACAATCTTATTTTGAACAAAAGCTTTCTAGTTATCGGCTTACCTGTTTTACTGCGATTACAATTGTAGTATGTTATACTTCTATTGTTCTTGTATTTAGATATAACGTAGTAACTGTAAGATACTTCTTCCATTGTTTGTTTCCAATTTGTAAATTCTGAAATAAACTTTTTCTAAATGTACTTTTAAATACAATAGGTACCTAACTTTTAATGCACAAAGATAGTAACAAAATTAAATTTGTTGTTTTAAAAATTTTATGGTAGAAAAATTAAAAAACTATAACCAAAAATAAAGGCTAGTCACTTGAAAAACAAATAATGAAACTTACCATCTATATTTGCAAAGACAATTGTTTCTTTTTCAAATTTTAAATCGTGAACTTTTTCCAAATGGTCAATTAAAAATGATCCTCTCTGAAATGATGTATCACAATCATATTCTAAACACTTGAAACCCCACACTTCTTTAGCATAAGCAGGTTCAACCTCATATTTATGAACTTCTCTAATGTGCCTGTTGAGACTGGATTGTCTTATTAACATTTTATTACAATATTTACACGCCACGGGCATTTTAAACACTTTTAAAGTTATCAGAAACGGAATGCAAAATCAAATAGAGAAAGTATTATTGTTGTCTATGATTCGTTTGACAGAAAATAAGTTAGGTTAGGTACGAGCATGTAAAAATTGTGAATAGTGGGGGGTGCTGAGTCGAGAAAATAAGCTCTCGTAACATATGAGCGGTCATAGATTACATGGTGTCAACCATAGAGTAATAAATAATAATATTATTACTCTGTGGTATCAACCATAGATAATATAACACTTGGTATCAACTTGTCAGTTGGTGCACATCATGAATGGTTATTGTGCAGTATCGGCTTAAGATAAATTTTCCTTTAAAAACTAGATTACCCTGGTTCTACTGAACAGAATTCCTTAATGTTGGATTCCTTAAAATTAACCTTCCTTATCATATTGATAACTATTACAGTGTTTGAGAGTTTTGGAAGCCTCAAAAAACACTCCATTTAACGATTTTTGACAATTTTGACATACGGTGTGTCACTTCACTTACCGTATTTTTATGCATAATATTTGGTTGAGTAATCCGAACATGCAATATAACAAACAAAAACTTGTGTTACCGCTTTCTTTGGGCCGCAGGACGTTCGAAAACATATATTTATCTGTAAGGTTTATGTTAACCGCTACCAGCTCAGGATACCTATTTCTTGTCAATAGCAACAGATTCTGATGCAAATCATTATTTTAAAAAATAACACATATTTCAACTTTTTTCCGTTTTCTATTTTTAAGCTTCTCATATCTTGAAGCTGCAGACTCATCTGGTTTCCCTCTAGTGGAGTAGCGTGGCCCATATTTTGGGTAGTGTGATGTTCTGTATTATAGGAAGGATGGATATTAATAATACTAATAAGAGGCTATACACTTTCACAAGTTATAATTTAATAACAAAGCAGAACATTGATACTCAAAAGGTCACTTCCACGTTGCTGTTGCTCTTGTCAATCTATTCTATGTCTATCTTGCCGGTTGTCCACCTACTAGGTATATGCAATACGTTACAGGTAGGAATCCAGTTAGGTTAGGATACATGTTTTCCTCTAAGGCACTTGGTAAACTAACTAAACTTCGATAAAATGTCGAGAGCACACACGCCTTTAAGTTGTGATTCACTGAGGGGACCATATTTTCAAGAACTAATCCAGGCATCGCGTCTTTGCAGAGAGATCAATTAAATAATCACTCGCTTGGTTATAAACATAGAGGTTAGAACAGCCGAATCTTATCTCTTATTCCTATAATAGTATTTCCCACTAAACAACACCACCATATAACACGGACCCTCCAGAACAATATGGCCTACCTGTCAATGACGTCATGCTGGAATGGTCAAAAGCTAATTTTTCACATGACACTGACACATAGAATGAAGCACCGATACACGTCTTCAGCAACGAAGAACACATTTAACTTATTGCGAACTATTTCCTATCAAGACTCTTTAAAAGAAACATCCTTAAAAGGCAGAAAATATATCAAATTATCAGACATATCTCCGGATGAAGTTAAATTTTTGTTTTCCACCGCGAGAGTTTTGAAAAATACTACATTAGAAGAATTGCATATTGTTAAAAACAAGAAGATATTATGTCTACTTCATGAACCGTGCTGGAAAATACAAACATGGCTTCACGATACAGCTAGACTTTTAAGTATAGCTATTGACACTATAATATACCCTTACTGGGATACAAAGTGGAACGTCCAAGATACAGCTAAAGTCTTGTCCCAAAACACGAATATAATATTTTGTCAAGCAACAAGACATTTTACACTCGAAAAATTTTCTGAAAATTCCGAAGTATCTGTAGTTAATATAAGCTCCTGTCGTTTTTTAGCACTTCCGGTTTTAGCCGATCTACTAACTTTAGAAGAACATTTTACAAGATTAGAAGGCTTAACTGTAGCCTGTATAGGTTCTGCGTGTCCCTTATTAAACACTTATTTAGAGCTTTGTCCTCAATTTGGAATTCACGTGAAATTCATAACTCGACAAGGAGAGCCCGTTTCTCCGTCATGTTTAAACGATCTTCGAAAAAGGGATATTAAATTTACACAAAAATTAACAGAATGTAAAGAGTTGATGGAAGTTATATCGGGAGTGAATGCCGTTATAACCACTACACATGCAGAAAGATGTTTAATGCTAAAAAAACACGATCTTGATACGTATGCGGATAAGAACTGGGTATTTTTGCATCATTTACCCAGATCGCAGGAGTAACAGAAATTTACTTTGGGTATCCTTCAAAAATACAAAATTTGTTTGCTCTGCAATTGTCACCCATTTTTTGGGAATAAACAAATAGGTCTTTATATGACTGACAGATCATTTAAAGTCTATCACAGAATGACGTCCTTGACAGGTCAGCCATATTGTGCTGGAGGGCAAACATTCTATTTAGTTTTCATTGCTTACTAGCTTTTAGTACTTAAAAGTAAGTATTCTATCTAAAATATCATCGTATTGTAGTGTCGTTAAGTGTCAATAGGTATATGCGTGTTAGAAGATATCTTTTTTTTAATTTCGGACTGTTTCAACGAAGCGAGGTGAATAAAATGCTAAATTATTAATAAATATAGATCAAGTTTGTGAATTTTTTAAGTTTTTAATTCACATCCAAACTTTCAAATTTTAACATGTGACGTCACAAAACTATTAACCCCCTCATGCCTCTTGTCACATGATGTCACACTTCGGTGATACCCTCCCTCCCCATTTATGTGTGACGTACTTTATGGATGGCCCCTCAGCACTATAGATCATTCCAGAACACCTGACTTTGACAAGTTGGCAATAATTACTAGGAAAACCGATAAATCCGTTGGAGTTGAAGCTTGTGTGCATGGAGACGCTTGTGCGACTTGTGTGTTTTGGCATGAGCTGTAACTCAGTTGGTTGTCAGAAAAACTTTTCAAACGAAAGTCAAGAGCAACAGATTCAGGTGCACAAAGAGATCAATTAAATAGTCACCTCGCATGGTAAAATCAGCAGTAAATCGAAAAAGATATCACGCATTACACACTTAACAACACTACAAAACGATGGCATTTTAAATAAGAACTTATTGCTAATCAAAGTGTATCATCGTTGTTTACCAGTAGATAATTAAAACTAAATAGAATATTATATATGTGCCTTCCAGAACAATATGGGCGACCTGTCAGTGGATTAAATAGTTTATGTTGAGTTCTGTGGTTTCTGTATCGTACTCAGAGCGCATGACATTCTCTTTGATTGGCACTTCTATGTGCTGTATATTGCCAAAATAGTAAATATCACAAACAAAAACTGGCTATTATCTGGTCATGGATCAAAATTATTCAAAATGCCATTAATTAATCATTCCGAACTGAACAAAATTTTTCAAGGAACAAGAACAAGAATTCATGCACCAAAAATAAGCGTGAAGAAAAAAAGTCAAGATGTTAGTAAAACTCCTTATTATTAATATTATTACAACAGTTTAAATGTTAATTTTTATTGTTTCAGACTCTGAAGAACTTTTCAGTAAAACCATTCCCTGCACCTTCAACTCCCAAAGATCCAAGACATATACCTGGCACCGCTTTACCGAATTCTACAGTAAGAAATAGTGTGAGTATTTTGTATTTTGATATTTTACTTGCATTAAATTGAAATTTGACAGTATTATCAAGTCAGAACTAACTACTGTCAAAGCATAATCTTCTTTTTGTTGGAGTATTATTTGAACTATTGAACTTTTTTAACAATATTTAACCATCAATGTAATGATAAATTATCAGGAATTGCTTGGAATTACCCATCATTATTTCAAAGTTCTGGGGAAATAATCATTAGTACCTTATTTCACAATTATTAAAAATAGAATATTTTGACCACATTTATCCACATGCAGCATGAGCATCCATTTTGAAAACATGTCCGCCCCATTGAAACAACTAGAATCTGTTCTTTATTGTTGCTTTTTAGGCTCTGCACCTAGAACAAAACAAAAAATCTAAAGATGAAGATTTTAAAATGAAAAATGAAGCCGATAACAAAAAAAAGGTTTGTTAAAGCCGTTGAAGGTATATTATAATTCTAAACTGTTATGCCATCTATTTTCCATCCTCTATTATTTCCTGTTAGCTGAATCTTTTATCATAAAAAGACCTCGATAATTTTACCATACTTCAATTTATGTTTTTCTCTATGTTTTAAGATAATTCAGAGTACAGATGAATCTTCGGCGTCAACTTTAGAATTTAATTTGGAAACAATTAGATTGAACAAATCAAATTCAAGAATACTTGAATTGAAAGCAAGACATAAATTGTTATCATCTTCGCAAGACGTAAAAGATGATGTAGCTGTGAGTAATTTAAAAATAACATGATTAGAAATGGGTTTTAAATCGCATAATGTTTAATACTAACAACTTTCCATCTTATATAGGCATTTGAACCTCGTAGACCAACAATGCAATCTATAAAAGAGGCCATTGAAAAGGCTAAACAATTAGAAAT
Organism: Galerucella tenella; assembly: GCA_910591685.1. Classification (NCBI taxonomy): domain Eukaryota; kingdom Metazoa; phylum Arthropoda; class Insecta; order Coleoptera; family Chrysomelidae; genus Galerucella; species Galerucella tenella. The sequence continues at coordinate 11,073 of CAJUYH010005216.1, forward strand.
AAATCGGCATAAAAATGTAGGGACTAGAGATGATTTTCAAAATATGTCGATGAGCGATGCTTCAACGAGTACAGACAGCCGCAAAGGAAAAAAGAAGAAGACATTTTCAAAATTAAAAAGAACAGATAGTAGCACCACTTCATCTATGCAGATTACCAAAACTAAAATTAAACCGAAAAAGAAGAAAAAAGTTAATGATGACAATAAAAAAGGAAAAGCTGCGGCAAATAAAAAAGCTTGATACAATGTAAATTTATTTAAAATATAAGTTCGAAAGAAAGAAATTTCTACTCATCAATACATAATTGCTGAAGCCGGTACTGGTATTTTGGTAGTGAGTCCATGAAGTGAGCATAAAACGCTAGTCTCCATAATAAAACGTAAATCATAACTGTCAAAAGTCAAAGTCAGATTTGACATAGTTTCAACACATGCGCTCTAGTTTTATAAACTAGTGTAAACTTTTAGTTGACATTAGAAGTATGTAGTAAGAGGCGATGAGGGTTATTGTTTGATTTTGGAGTTTTTATCAAAAATGTCCACTGTAATGTGGTCGTGCCCGTGTTGCCTTCGCTTTAAATTCAGCCCCGAAGAATTGGAACAGCGCTACAAGAGCCACGAAATTGACAAAATTATTGAAAAGGACAGACAAGCAATGAAAAGGCAGGTCAAACTCCTCTTGTTAGGCGCTGGGGAGAGTGGGAAATCTACATTTTTGAAGCAAATGCGGATAATTCACGGTATTAAATTTGAAAACTATTTAATAAAAGAGTATCAACAAGTGATTTATCAAAATTTAGTTAAAGGGATGAGAGTGCTCGCGGACGCAAGAGACAAGTTGGGAATTCAGTGGGGTGATAATAACAATGCGGAGTACGGTAAAAAATTACTCGAGTTTGATAGTAAATTGGTACTGGATTCGAGGAACTTTAGTCAATTTTTTCCTATTTTATCTAAATTGTGGAAAGACAGTGGTATCAGAAGGGCGTACGAACGGCGGAGGGAGTTTCAGTTGGTTAGTACATTTTAAAAGGTATTTTAAAGCTGGCCCATTTATTGGTCATTTCATATAAAATATATTGTTCAGAAAAGCTTCTGTTCATTTTAAATGAAAACATTAGGAAACATCCAAAGTGTATTCTAATAAATCATTCTGTAAAAGTAATGAAATTCACAATAAAAATACAAATAGAAATTCATATTAAAAAATAATTATAAATCCTAAACTAGATAACTAAAAATTTGTAAGAGAATAAATGAAATTTTGCTATTTGTCTACTGACAGTATAGAGCTTAATGAATTTAAATTGGGACTCATATATCACAACCCATTGTTAAAATTAGCTCCTTTGTGAAATTATGTTACTCTAACAATTGATTTATTAGATGCAAATTTATACTGGGTGCATTGAAACATTGCTATGCATTTCTTGAATGCCTTTTATCTAAGGTAGGTCTGTGCTATTTAAAATTTATTAAAACAGTGTATAATAAATCCAGGTTGATAAAACTTTTTGATGCTATGCAATCTTAACTACATTTTCCTGTAAAAATTTTCATATTTGTAAAAAGTAATAATAGATGTCAAGATAATAGTATGACATCTACTTAATATTTTGTTTTGACTAAAGATTCTTATTGGAAAAACTTTCAATTGTAATCTATCTTTTTTTTAAATTAATATATAGGTACATATTATTAACATTACTTATATACGAGCATATATTTCACTCATTTAGATATGTAACAAATTTCATACAATGACTTGGAAGAATTTAAAAAAGATATACCTAGTTTAGATTTGCAAAACACAGAAAATATGTGGCTGGATCTCAATAATAATGTGTAAATAGTAATTTTTTATTGCTGGACACTTTTTACACAATTTTTTATCATTAGTCATAAGCTCTTTTATAGAAAATTGAAGTTTGTTATATAAAGTTTAAAGCTCATTATTCTGTTCAACTTGTGGTACTTAAATAAGTAAGCAGAAGTTATAACAAATAATGATGAGGTAGTCCCTACCATAGCATTTCATTTAAAACATAATTCGCACCTTTCGAGAAACTGACACAAATTCAAATTCATCAATTGTTCGGCAAACACATTTGAAGTTTTTCAAATTTAATATCAGTTTTTGGCAGTAAATAGAAAACTGTTATGAATACCTACTTAGATTAAAAACTCTGAAAATTGTAAGTTGATGTGTATACTATTTAAAACATTGATGTAACTTCAAAAAGCATTGCAGAAATGACTTATAAAAAGTAAACTAGCAAAAATCCTCCTAAAAATGTGACTAATTTTTTCATTTTCATATACCCACACAAAATCTAAAAAAACTACATGACCAGAGAGTAATAAACATACTAGTCATTCAAAAGGAAGTTCCAATCTATCTTAATTTACGTACTTAATAATTTTCATACATAATCTTACGTAACACCGTTAACCTAATCAGACAGTTTGTCTATGAACAACTGAAAACACATATCTGTTTTTAGTGCATATAACAACTTAATTAAAAACGTTACACATCTGGCATGAAAATCATTAATAAAAAGAGTACCTGATTGAAATTTTCTCTATAAAAATTAATTTTATTAATTCTATTTTAAGGATAAAAAATTTACTCTGTATATACTTACCTGTTTTCAAATAAAAATAGATAATAATATATACTTATGGGTTACGAGCTATGGAAAATGTATGGTAAATATCTTGACAAAGGTGAATGGTAACTTTGTTATTTTAAATACTCTATACACCTAAAATGTATAGACTATGGAAATTTGTATGTTGGTAATATGACTCTCTAGTAAGGTACAAAAGTTATATAGAAATAATAATGTATAATAATAAATAATAAACCTTCTTTTACTTCTCTTATCATTTCTAGAAAATTCTCATCATTATTTAAGTCATCAAAATAATCCATGTTTTCAATTGTAAATAAGGAAAATTAATTTCTAAAAATTATATGGTCAGTTTAGTAATGCAGTTCATAAGTACTTGTGTAATTTTTTACAGTGGTAATTAATCAGTTTCATTTTGTAGTGTTGCTATTTTAAAAGGAATCAAAATATTTTAATTTGTAATCAAACTGTTGCTACCTACTTTAAAAAAAATACTGCTCATCATTTCATTACAGGTTGCCATTGTTTTTGGTATTATCATATCTAAATACTTTAATTATTCTGTCAATTTTCAGTCTGTTAAAATATTTGCCCAAGGATGACTAATGTTATAGATAAACCCACTTTAGGTGAATCATAAAACTGTATAATTTAGAAAATCAGAAGCTTTCATAACGGAAAAACCGAATGTTAATTAAATAAACAAGATAGAATATATATTTTTTACTTTGCTACCTTCTGATGACCCCATAACACCTTGACATCATCTGCTAATTGGATTCAGCGCAGGTTCGTCTTTAATATTTTAATACAATTTTTTAGATTGTCAATATTTTTTTATATGTATTTTATGACTGAAAAAGGTTAAAAGAGAAAAAAATAAGTATTTCTGGGAGTTCTGAAAAAATGTTATTAAAAGAAGGTTTAGAATCCATTGTAAATATGTATAAATCTGGTTCAAATTTTTGTCACAGCCTTTTACATAGCAAATGATAGCCCATGTAATATTATGGTGAGGAAGCCATAAAACCCCATAACAATAATTTAAAAAGTTTGTACAGGTGATATGAGAGGCATGTTACTTATGGGTAATTGTCACTTTTTTCATTTTTATGTAGGAAACTACCCCAACATATTATTTGTTCGTTGTCGATTAGCGACTTTGCTTCTCCCAGGTAAAATTTAATTTGTGTAATATTTTCCACAAAGTTTTTCGCCCTATGTCAAGCAAATTCTCGTCCTCCTTCACAATTCTTAGAATTATGTCAAGGGTTGGGATATCTTTTTTAAAATGTAATTCATGTACTTTTCGTCTTATTGCATTTTGCATATGTTCATCAAGGTCAAGTGTTTTTCTTCCAGTCGACTTTTTAGGTGGAGATATATTTCCATTTTTCCTCTTATTATTATTCAGGGACGTATATAAAGGGGGGGTTTTGGGGGTTCAAACCCTCCCCATAGAAAATACAATAAAGGTACAATAATTTTTAGATCGTGTACTTTAATTTAAATCATAAAGTCGATTTTTACAGTATCTCTGTCTAAATATTTTTCGTACGTAACCTTGAGAATGAGGCCGAATTGTTTTATTTGTGTACGAATTGTTTTTATTTCTTCCATCCGATTGTTATGTTGAAATTTGAAGAACGGTAATGAAACCACAATTTAAAAAAAAATTAAAAACCGCAGAATTAATTAAATCGTTAGCTATTAAAAGTTATTCACAGTTTTATATTTAGAAATTTACTATGAAATACGCGTACGTGTATATATACAATGATCGTGGTATTTATCAAATTTCAACGGGTTCTTCGAAATATTGTCTTCCTCGTTAAAATCATCTAAAAATAATCCAATTAACATACCTACAGGATTTCACTTGAATCCGTGTATGTCAAAGTTTTCTGTTATATCTTCCGAGATATCTTCCTATATTGGTTTATCCGGTAGGTGAAAATCAATTATTTTCTAGATTTTTTCTTGAATGAGTCGTAGAAAAAATATACTGTTCGACTCGTGTGGATTGTCCATATCCCCACTAGTTGCACAAACTACTATTGAAATAATTAAATAATTTTGTGGCATCTCTGATATAGTCATAGTGGTGAAAATTTTAAAAGAAAAAATAATTAGGAATTTATTTTGTTACCTTTTTGTTTTATTTCACATTCGTGAAGGTATTTACATGAATAACAATTTTGTTAAGAAAAATAATCTCTGCTATTCCGTCACAAGATGGCCAAATAATGACGTCAAAATGGCGTCGTTCTACAAACGTGATAGTGACGTCTAGTAATGACGTTCTAAGAGACGTCATTTTATGGTCACTGACGTCTAACGTCAGAAATGACCCAGAAAATACGTCATTTTGACGTACCTTTGCTACCTGGGTGTGATTGATTGATATGAGCGCCCTGATTTGGGTCTCTCATTTTACCAATAAACGAACTGCACAAAATAAACAAGAACCAAATAAACATGACATTTGCTAGGTTATGATAACAAAAATGAAGTTAGTCACAATACGTCGAAATTAAAATTTGATTGGTTGCTATGCATATTTTTCTACTAAAAGCCAATTTACACATGTTATTTTATACATATTTTACTCTATTTATCTGAGTGGCAAACCTATTTTATCGAAAATTATATACAAAATTTACCACTAATAAATTTAATAGGATTTGTTCTTAGAACGCGGAAATGTGCGCAGATTTTATAAACACGTTGGGCGGTCTGAGACTAACCTAAAATAACCATAATTATTAAGTTACTAATTTTGATAAAATGAAATTTTTCACAGACGATTTCTGTGAAAATTTTAACAAAATTTCTTACAGTCTTGCTCTAACAAAATATTAACTTGTGGGCACTTAAGTATGAATATAACACATTTTTTGCGCGATCAATCTTTTTTGTTTTTTTACAGCATCGGTTGTCAGGACGGTAGGTTTTGTTTACTGGTTTCTAAGTCTAACACGTCGGTAAATAAATTACTTACCGACGCCTTAGCCCTACATAAATTTAAGTGGTCCTAAATAATATATTACTTCATTCATTACAGAGAAGGAACAAAAAAAATTAGCATATTTATATTTTTTAATGAACAGAACCGAACACAACAATATAAAAATTAATAAATAGCATTTAATCAATTCCACCAAAATGCAAATTATATTTTAAACTAATCGAGAAGTATAAATGTCACTTTTGACATTTCGTTCATTTCGAAGAAATTTAAATTATTTTATTCGAAATTTAAATACGATCGCGCAAAAAATGGTATAAGCATCTCGAACGTTAAGGGTAATACCGGTCTCCAGCAAAATTGGAGGCTTCGCTACGCTCAGCCTCCAAACATTGCTGTCGACCGGTAAACAATTCTTACCGTTCTTAATACTTAATATACTATAGTAACATGTTAGTGGTTAGGTACTTGTTAGTAGAATATTTAATAGCTACTAAGTTATGTTGTAGTATTATAGTATATTAAGTATCAAGAACGGTAAGGGTTGTTTACAGGTCGACAGCAATGTTTGATATCAATATCATATCAATTTTGCTGGAGACCAGTATTACCCTTAACGTTCGAGATGCTTATACCATTTTTTGCGCGATCGTATTGAAATATTCGAATTTCGAAAAAAAAAAGTTAAAATTTCTTCGAAATGAACGAAATGTCAAAGGTGACATTTATACTTCTCGATCAGTTTAAAATATAATTTGCATTTTGGTGAAATTGTTTTCATGCTATTTATTACTTTTTATATTGTTCTCTTCGGTTCTGTTCATTAAAAAAATATAAATCTTCCTATTTTTTGTTGTTCCTTTTGTGTAATGAATGAAGTAATATATTATTTAGGACCACTTAGATGTATGTAGGGCTAAGACGTAGTTTACTTACCGACGTTAACGGTAAGTAAATCACTTACCGACGTGTTAGACTTAGAAACCAGTAAACACAAAATACCGTCCTGACAACCGCTGCTGTAAATAAACAAAAAAGATCGATCGCGCAAAAAATAATTTAAATTTTTTCGGAATGAACGAAATGTCAAAAGTGACATTTATACTTCTCGATCAGTTTAAAATATAATTAGCATTTTGGGGAAATTGTTTTCATGCTATTTATTACTTTTTATATTGTTCTGTTCATTAAAAAAATATGAATCTTCTTATTTTTTTTGTTCCTTTTGTGTAATGAATGAAGATATTTTTGTGCGATCGATCTTTTTTGTTTATTTACAGCATCGGTTTTCAGGACGGTAGGTTGTGTTTACTGGTTTCTTAGTCTAACACGTCGGTAAGTGATTTACTTATCGTTCAGACGTCGGAAAGTAAATTACTTACTGACGTCTTAGCCCTACATACATTTAAGTGGTCCTAAATAATATATTACTTCATTCATTACACAAAAGGAACAAAAAAAAATATATATTATCAAATATAGAACAATATAAAAAGTAATAAAGTATGTACACAGTATATAAACCAACCAGTAGTGTATCTCTCATAAATTTCATTCATAAATTGCCAAAGCTTTTGATAACCTTGAACGGATCGTTTTACGATTCATTTTACCATAGTCGTAGGTGCATAAGTTTTAAAATGACTTGAACGTGTTAAGTGTTTTTTCTTAAATATTGTAGAACAGTACACTGATGAGTTAATAAAACAATAGTAATTTATTGGTTTTTCCATATTACAATTTTCATTTGATTATGATATTTGAAATTTTTATTGACAAATTTTAATGTGTAATATAGTCGTACCGTGAAGAAAAGTTTTATTAAATATTTTATTGGAAAATCAACACAAGGATGTACAAACTCTGTTGTTTGACTAATATTTATAAGTGATTCAACAATATTATATTCCGTAGCAACTTTCTCAAAATTGATTTGGAATAATGTTTCTAATAATGAGATGTATTGTACAAAATTTTCATGCGGCATATTCAAGTTTCCAAAAGTATACTTATTCGTATTTTCATAAGCTCTAAGGTAACTGTATAAAGACGAATCGTCTAAATTCTGATACGCTTGTGAATACGTCTCACATACGCTGCATGTATGGAATTTGAATTGGAATAGCCTTTTTTAAAAGGAGTCTTCTTTGATGATGTTGCATAATAATATCTGGTTCAAAATGAGCACCACATAAACAATGACTACTATTGTATAGAGTTTCTATTTTTGGTATCAAGTCAGGCCTATCGCATGCTTCGAGCCAAACTTTAGCTCTGAAACAAAAACAACAAATTAAATCAATGCATGGAACTAAGGCTCATAAATGTAATATGAAGATTCTCACCTTTCTGAATCCTTTGGAAAACGGTAAAATTTTTCATCACAATTATAATATTTATTGTTACATCCACGAACTACACACACTACCCGATTTCTTCTTTTTAATGGTATCCATTGCAAAAAAATGCTTATAAACTATTAAAATAATACCGAAAAGCCGTAAAAATATAATCTGTAATAAATAATTTTATTCGCAAATTCACCACTTGCACTTTGGTTGGATCGCAGTACATCACTGGCCGCCGGATGATATAGTCATCCGAACGACGTTGTAGGTCACAGGGAGCTCGGCAGTGTGACGTCACGAGATAACATACTGGTTCGTTCATATTGTATATAGGAAGGTGCGAAACATTTTTAAGACAATTATTTGAACATTTCTACTCGAGCTTTTATCACACTAATGGGTCGATTCTGAAAAGTCACACATATAAGTTACAGAAACTGTAAGATATAGTAAGTTGCCTTGTAACTATTACAGATTTTTGCTTACAGACCTTACAGATATGCTCAGAATTGACCCATAAACCTGTTTAATAATCCCTACATATTTCGTATAGTACCTAACTAATTGTAATAATTTATCTCTCGCACAATAGATGCTAATTTTCGGCACCATGAACGCTAGTGTCTAATTAGCAAGGTCATGCAGGTACTCTATGAATAAGGCTGTTGATTTTTCTTTTTAGAGACATTCCATATTTAGTCCGGGAGCGATCAATGCCGCCTTGTGCAATAATAGGTCCAAGGATAAAAAAGTGATATTCTTATGTATTTTGAGCCGCTGAATCCGAATATACCTGGCGTTTTGCGAAAAGTCGGTACAATTTGTTTAAATCGCAATTGCTTAAAAAAATTATTAACAAATGGTTTTTTCGGTTCGGGCAATTTTTTTTTATCCAAATATGGCCCATTTTGAAAGAAAAGGTCTCTTGTAAGTTTTCCGTATAGTGCTTATTTAAAAAGTTATTATTCGACGTTAAAAAATTTATAACTTAACTTTAAAAATTACAAGAGACCTTTTCTTTCTAAAATGGGCCATATTTGTATCAGAAAATTGTCCAAACCGAAAAAACCATTTGTTCATAATTTGTTTAAACAATCGCGTTTCGCAAAATGCCGGGCATATTCGGATTCAGCGGCACAAAATACATAAGAATATCACTTTTTTATCGTTGGACCTATTATTGCACAAGGCGGCATTGATCGCTCCCGGACTAAATATGGAATGTCTCTAAAAAGAAAAATCAACAGCCTTATTCATAGAGTACCTAGAGTACACTTTCTCCACGACTAAATAATAACGCACAAATTATTTTTACATATTTAGCTGCATAATGATATAAATCCTTCACACCAGTGAATAATAAAAAGAATTCACTCTCGTTAGCCAATCACATTCTATTATTATCAGAATTCACGCTAAAATTAATTAAAATGAATAAATCAAATTGTCTCTAAAACGTCAAATTCGAACGCAAATCGCTTCTGAAACGTCAAAATAATTATAAAATCATAATTTTACGTATTATAAGAGAAAAAAATGGACAACAGTAGCGATAGTGAATATGTACGCCTCCCGGAATTAATTTCATTTATAAATGTAAGGGTTCCGATTGAAAATATGAGTTAGGTATATATATTTACTCTTTACATTTTTATAAATATGCTCTATAGCCTAGTGGTGGTTGACTATGGCGCGGACGATCGAGGTTCGATCCTCACTGGAAGTTTTTTCTTTTTAGTCGTGGTGAAAGTATAGTCTTTTACTTGTGCAGAATGGCTATTATTCACTTGGATGATTCCAAAACTCACTCGCTGCGCTCTCTCGTTTTGGAAACTTCACCTGCGTGAATAATAGCCATCATTCTGCACTCGTTGAAGAATATACTATTTTTATCTTTGGACTTATTATTGCACACGGCAGCATTGACCTCCCCCGAACCAATTAGTACACAATTTTCCGCAAAACACCCGAATTAAAAAAAGTTTTAAATTGAATTCCATTATCCTTCGTATTTTAAATAGAGATGCATTTTTAATTTCTCCAAATCGTATTTTGTTTATTTTTTCACTGAGGAATGTTTCACTGTTAACTCAAAACAAAACAGTTGTGTCCGAATTCTTTTCGAACCGATTCATCTTGGTAAATTTTTTTTGTGTTTTCATACCAGTCGATAACTGAAACGAAACTACGACCACAACATTAATTATAAAGAAAAATAACAAATAAATATTGCATCGGTATGACTGCAGAGTTAATTTTAACTTAACAATGTGTACAAGGTGAGCCAAGCAATTTATTGGTTTTTAGGAATTTCTCATTTGGATCGATTTAAAATTTTGAGATTCGCTTTATAATTCTGCCGTACAAAGCTAAACCCCCGTATTTGCAAAACAATAAAAATGGCGTGAATATTTATCACTTAACAGGTAGGCGCTTGAAGTATTTACGGAATATTTAGTTATATATTCACTTGAAAAACAAATAATTAAATTAGAATAAAACAAATATTTAATGGGAGCTCCCATACAACAACCTAAGGCCGTAGCCAAGGGGAGGATCAAGGGGGATTGATCCCCCCGAAATATTTTTTTTAAATGTCTTCTGTTATATTATACGCAAAATATTTTCTTTCTTTTGGTATTATATATTTCATGTTTTTCTACTGTTCCACCAAACCAACCCCCCCCCCGAAATTGTTTTCTGTCTACGGCCTTGCAACATACGTGATTTTTTTGCCGTTTTTATAGATGAGGATTGGGTAAAATTTCCCTCCAGGATATAGCCCAAAAAGGCAATAAAAAGAAGAAAACTGAGGTTTGATGGTAGTGAAATTACAGTAGCGAAGCTGCGGTGAAAAGACAAGCTTCTTAGATAGACGATTTTGAGGACAGGTTTTGTCAATTTTCCGTAAAAGTTCGATCTCCTTATCTAACCTCCATGGTTTTTGCCTTAGAACATAAAACAGAAAGGAAGGAGTCTTGTCATTCATTAGCTGTATAAGAAAATGCAACGGAAGTCGCCATTTGCAACACCCTAATTATGACTCATTTGTGAAGTTGACGTTGACTGACTTAAATTATTTATGTAGTTTTTTTGGTGAAAATAGGTTTAAACGAAAGTATTATTCTATATTCGTATTTTCATTGCTCCTAAAACATAATATATTCAATACATCTCAATAAGCTACAATTTTAAAATAAAATTTTACATATCCCATACCTACCCTATACATATACAAACAGTACGCCACTGTCAAAACGGAACCGACTATTCGCCATTTGCAACCTCCTATTTGGACGCAAACTTATTTGGTAAATGCTCCTTCCTATCTGTTTAATGTTCTAAGGTTTTTGCATTGGATTTCAGGTTTGACACATTAATTGTCAAAGTTACAAATGCTACTGAGAATAAACACGTTCTTTCTTAGATTTTGAAACAGTAGCGGCCATAAGGAAAAAATGTAGTCGAAATAAAATTCAATTATTAGAGCTTGTTTATCTTGAAAAATTGAATGACGAATAGCTCACAATATTTCAGAATATTTTCGAAAAAATCAGTATAAATTGTGTCTGGATGTTTGTGATGGTTTAAAAAGTCTTTGGGTTTGGGTTGGGAATAATAGCTATTTTTATAACAATGAAGGAAAGTCATTTTAAAATAATTTATTCATGAAACCAACAAACCAAGTTTGGGGGCGTCCCATAATTACGTGAGGTGCTTTTGAGAATTTTTTGACCCCCTCCTCCCTTGATGAGATATCGTAAGATTTTTCTCAACTCCCTCCCCCTTAATCTCACGTGAGATTCTTCAAAACTCCTATTTGGACTGTAAACGTGTTGGATTATTGAGAAAAAAAGCACTTGTTCTATTACTTTTATTGAAGACTAGCAAAGACTAGTATTTGTGAAATTAGTCTAGGTATAATTTTTTCTACAATCACATTGGAAAGTAGGCTTTTGCGCTTGCCATTTACAACGTAAAGTTGACGTTTCTTGAGAGTTACTTTACGCTCGCCGAGCGTAAAAAATTGCAAAACACTCGTTGCCCATAACAATCGATACTACAATAGTTATTTATGTATTAAGAGCAAAAAGTGAGGAATTATTGTTCGAAAGCAAGGGTTAATTGCTTGAGAAGAATAATTCCACTTATAGCTCGCAATACATATAACATTTTTTCTACAATCACTTGAATATATATTATAACTAATAAAATTGATAAATTCACACTTCTTATTTCAAGTACCTGTCAAATACTTTATAAAATTTTAAACGTAAATATAATTATTATTGTCAATGTACTTCTTCTTATTCTATCATTAGAAAGGCCTGAGCTAGCTGGGCCATCCAGCCAGTATATGCAAAATATTCAGAACGTGGCACAACAATAATTAAGCACAAAAACACAAAAAAATTAATACGGTAACATCAGAATCACACTAATTAATTATTTCAAACATTAAGAACTTAACAAAACAGCGATTTATTAGATTGTAAAAGATTTTCAGTAGACAAAAACACTCCCTAGCCAGGTTGCTCTATGATGTCACTGCCACTGCCACTCCTCAAGAAACGTCAACTTTTCGTTGTCAATGGCAAGCGAAAAAGCCTACTTTTCAATGTGATTATAAAAAAAAATAATTACTTTTACCAGACCACCCCCCTTAAGTGGGATTTGGAAAGATTTATTATACTAATGTACGTAATGCTTGTAAGTAAGTACTAGTGAGGAAATGTACTTTTGTCCACGACCACCTAATAATAAGTCAATATTTTACCTACTAACTAAAGGTATATGGTACCCATATATCAACTGTCGTGAATTATGGTTCATAATACACTGTAGTGTATTATGGTTCATAATTCCCGACTAGAGATGGGGGTACAATATGAAATAAACTATCGAATCTGTGTATTTTGTTCAGGAAATTTGTTTCTGACATATATCGTATCTATAAAATATTGTAATTTTTAGTATTGATACTTTTCATAAGGATATTTTCTAATATTAAGTATTTCAAAACAATATATTTATAACGGT